>JBBPDE010021153.1:0-10803 GCA_037974605.1 Nannopetersius ansorgii
ATTTTTGATATACAAATTCAATGACTTTCAAGACCTTTTTAAGACCTTTGAGAAGAAATATAAAAACACACAATGGCCTAGAATTTAGGTGATTTCAATGAGGCACAAACTGTGCCTCATTGAACAAAAGTTTTAGAACACATAAGCATTCTTTGTCCGATTCCAACAATTTAGTATAGTAAACTTTATCAGATTCTATATATCCATTCTATATTTGAATGAGAGCTGAGCCAATGTCTACACACTGGATCCCTTATTTGTGGGGTGAGCACTCATCAGTACCTTCAGTACCAGTACCTCATCAGTCCAATTTTCTTGGCACTTTCTCTGAACATTGGGAGGGTGAAGACCAGCTTGAGCACCTCTGAGACATGTGATGCTAGGCCATGTCCATGCAAACTGCAGTGCTATTGGTTGTGTTTATGCCTGTGTCTCACGTTACTGTTTTCAAGGCCTCCATTAATTTCTGACAGGCTTTTCAGATGGAGCGATGTGTGGTACCTTGAATGCTCCTCTTAAAGAAAGCCTTGCAGCCCTCGCAGGACCAGACGCCATAGTGATACCCTGAAGCGTAGTCATGACACACCACACAGAAATGCATGTCAACTTTGGCAGAGGAGGAGGAGTTCAGGCCTTCATCACTGGCGTCCAGCTGCTTCCCAAACAACTTCAAATGAGAAAGTACAGAACTGCACAGAGAGAGAAAGAGAGACAGACACACAGAGAGAGAGAAAAAGATAAAGAGAGAGACTTAGTCTCTAATTTTATCCAGTGGTAATTTAACTCACTATACAGCACTGGAAAAAAATACGAGACCTCTGCACACATGTGCAGTTTCTCAGGTTTTATCTTTTATAGGTGCAAGTACTGAACTGAAAAGCCATAGTTTTTGAGAGCTTCTGATAATATTTCTCCTCATTTCCAAATACAAATATTGTTCTTTAAAGCATCATTTTAAAGGAAATGACAAAACATCAGAATAAGAGAAATGATGCAGTGCTTACAGAACACAAACTCTTGTTTACTCTTAAACAAAATGGCAATTATTACCTTGGACTAACTTCTAATAGTGTTTTTTCATCCAACTGGTCACAATGCGAAAGGAGAGTGTTGATTACAGCAGTGTCTTTTATACTTTTCATCATTAGGATGTGATTCAGGTGATCACTAATCAGTTCCTCATGAAGCAGAATGAGGTGCTTGTGTAGGAATTTAACAGACATTGGCATGGAATGGTTGTCGTACTCATAGAGATCCTGATTTAAAAATACATTGCAGTCTCTTATTTTTTTCCAGAGCTATATAAAATTCCATATTTTGTGATTTTCTAAGTGAAAATAAGTGATGGTATGTGATGTGTGGCATTTTCTACTAATTTCATGATATAATGTTTTCGTATTTGTTGACTTTGATAACAGGAAAAGGTAAAACATGAAAATATGAAATGTAAAAGGTAAGGCATAAATGTGTCATTACTTTTGCAAAAGCATGTGTGTGTGTGTGTGTGTGTGTGTGTGTGTGTGTTTGTGTGTGTGTGTGTGTGTGTGTGAACTGCCTGATTAGACTAATGTATGATAAACAGATGAAAGTAATGTTTATGATCATCGATACCAAAGCTTATATTAGCTGAGCTGAGCCAAAAACATTTATCTTGCACCACCCATTAGCCTGTTATCTCCAATCAATAATCTCCTGATAAGAGCTATGAACACGGGTGGAAAGAACAGGACGAATCCTGCTGAGAAAGGAGCACAACTCTAGCGATAATTCACTTAGATACAAGAAAAAGGATTGCTATTAACACTAATACAATCAAAACAATCAATAAAGAAAAATAGCTACTAATATATTACGGACAGCTGGAGGCCTAGTGGTTAGGGTGTAGGATCGATTACCAAAACTGCTAAGCACCACTAAGGCAAAGTACCGTCCCTACACTCTGCTCCCCAGGCGCTGTGTTCCTGGCTACTCGCTGCTTCACTTGGTGAATGAGTTCAATGCAGAGGAAGAATTTTGTGCTGTTCACACTGTGTGCTGTGGTGTGTTCACGTATGAGAGAATGGTCCCTTTCTCTTAATTAGAGGAGTTCCCTTTAAGTTCACTTTAAGTCAACGTTCTCTTCACAGAAAGAAGGTTCGCAGAATTTCACATGGATTCCTGCTAAGCAAACTCACTCGTTTAGCTTTAACTTTAACTTAGCGATAACTATTCACAACTGAGCATAGGATATATAGGCAACTGTAGTACATTTTGTTCTAAAATGGCAAAGTCAAATGAAAACTGCAAAAAACTACAAAGCTAATAAGCTGAGATTAGGAAGGACTAGGTAGGCTGCCAGAATAAGCACTTCCTAAAGAGTTTATTTTTTATACCTATAACGGTTATTAAAATGAATTTAGCTAAACTGAAGATGATATTAGAAGTAAATTGCAGTAAAAGTATGATTACCCAGGAATGTAATGACAGTGAAAAACAGCACTGTAGAAAATGATCTGCAAATTCTAGCGAATTCTAGGGGACCTGTAGGTCAGTGGTTCCCAACCTTTATTTGGTCACAGACCGGTTTAATATCAGAAACTATTCTCACAGCCCGGTCTTTAAGGAGAGGCAGATAAATATACGTATACGTATTTATACACATAAATTATACGCATAAAAATGGGGATATTTTAAAAATATAATAATGGGGTATCTTTAAAATACAATAATAAACATAAATCCAATGTGTTCTCGCACCTTTATTAACAGCATTTTCATACAAGTTTTTTTTCCTGTGCAGCCCGCGGCCCGGTACCGGTCCGAAGCCCGGGAGTTGGGGGCCACAGCTGTAGGGCACCACTGCTTAGCAATTTTCATTTTTTATTGCTTGCATTTTGATTTTATCCAGTATTTGACCTGATCTTCACAAACAGGTTTAGCTCGACTTTGAATATAGCCTCTATACAACAGCTTTATCTCCACGTTTGACCATTTAGCTAATTCATACTGAAAACTCAAATCTACCATTACATGTCCACAGGTGGACTGTGCAGGTCCAGAAAGTCAAAAAGCTCTACAGAATTAGGTTGGAGGAAAATCCTTGAGAGGGTTTGGTCTCTTGTAGACCTGATTTTTCCACCTCTGTAAAAACTGAACTGTAGTCTCAGGATCTCCAAGTGAACCCCAATTAGTTCTCTCCCGGTCGGAACACGGCGCTCCGCACCAAATGAAGGAATTCAACATCAGATCACGCTTCTCTTCTTAAGGCAGCAAGTCAGGGCTGTGCTGTCCAAAAAATCTGTTGTCTTAATTTTAACTCTTGACAGATGCTTGTGATGTTCTTGGAGCATGAGTTGCTATCAGTGGCAGAAGAGCAGTAAAACAATAGTGTAGTGATCCATTTTGGCACTCAGACTGAAGAACATATTTTTGACTGCGATAACCAGGCTTAAGACTGAATTCTGTTTAAAGGCACAATTACTAAACTAGTAATAAAGAAAAAGAGATCAAGGAAAGTCTGTTTTTGGAGCTGCTACAGTGTAAATATACACTAGGGACATGTGAATAGGAGGATGCCAAGGAATTTTAGGATTGTGTTCAGCAGCTAAAATAAGACCTCCACTTAGCCTTTTGTGTCTGTTTTTTCTACATCAAACTGGCCTTTACACTGCATTAAATTTTCAAAATGCCTGAACAAAATGCTCCCAAATTGCATAAGAAGTAAAGAATGTTTTATCATCTCTTGTAAAGTTACTACTTTGGAGATTTTTGTTTAATCAGCAACAATATAATAATTGTTATGTATGCATCTGTAGCTTCATGTGTCAGATATATGTGTATATAGGCCAAATTATACCTTATGATATGCTTATATTCCCACCAAATAAATCACCAAATAGCTTACAGTGTTTACTTTCTGAAATGTTTGTTACTGTTGGTATTTTTCTCAACGGCTTTTCTCACCCATTAGTGTGTGCTGTGTGCGTCTTGCCTCCTGCCCAGGCTGTGCGTGTGTTTGTCTCTCTGTACTCCAGCTGTGGTGGGCAGTGTAGGCTGTGTGCATGTGTGTTGTAGGATGGCCAGAGGAAAGAGGGGCTGAGGGGGGGTCCGACCACAGGGCTGTCCGGGAGTCCAAGGGCCAGCGCTCTAGGGCCAAACTCAGCATCAGCAAACGGAGACGGGATACACACGGCCCCTTGCTCCATGGCCAGTGTGGAGGGGTAAAGGGTAGGAAACAATTCAGTGGGGTTGTCCTGGTCAGAGGCCTTTACAAGGATTTGGGGTGCAGGTTCAGCAGCAGGCGTTTGAGAGGAGTTCATCTTGGGCAGGAATCAGCCAGAGTCACAGGTTAGGGGCCAGCATCCATTACAGAAATCCAAAAGGAACTCTAGCTGTACAAAAAAAAAAGAAAAAGAAGTTAGCAAATAAATTAGGTTATGAGAAGCACACATAGAAAATGCCTCATCAGCTGGAAATTCCTCAGAAATCTGGGAAGATATCTTCAGTTCTGCTGATGTGGTGAACCATGACTATCAGAGCTCCAGACCACATATATTTCAGCTTGTTTGCAGCAGATTTACAGCTACTCTTTCAGTAAAGTGTCTGCGCATGCTGTTTGAATTATTAACAACTTACTGCCATCTTGTTATGCTATACCTCTGGTTTTACCGACATATCAGTCAACTCCAGGAAGACCTAGAGTGGCATTTTCTCTCCCACCAATTTTAAACCAAGCATTATTAGTTGACTTCTCTTCCTAAATATCTTTGTAGTCATATATAAGGCCTTCAATCCACTTTCTGAGGTCCTAACCCGCCCCCAAGTACACAGACATAACAGGAATCTGTTCACACAGCATACAAGTCTCAGGGTGCTTTTACACCTACAGCATCTGCCTGAAGGGCTGGTCTCGGACCGCATTATCTCTGGTACGGTTCGTCTGGTGTGAAAGCAACCAAACCAAATTGGACGAAACAGTATGGTTTAATGCATTATGGGTATCAGGTGAGATACGGGATTGATAGGCCAATGGAAAACCTGATGGATCTGCAGGAAGATCGCCGGCTAATAAAATGATCATTCAGGAGGAGGAGGGCACGTCTCTTCTCCCTGAAGTGGCACGGAATGCGCCTTCGGCAAGATGAGTAAATCAGGAAGTTGGTTTAGAGTCGCAGCCGCGAGTCATGTATTGTCTGGAAAAAATGATCTACAAGTACAATGTAATGTGCGAGGATCAGCGCCAATGTGAAAGCAAACCGCACCCACGTCTGTTTACTACATTGTAACATTTTTCTGACTGGTGCGGACTAAAGCAATCAAACTATAGGTGTGACAGCACCCTTACATTCCTAATTTAGAGAAAAGTGTTTCAGCTTCAGCTCTTTTTTCACACAGTTCTCGGGTACCCTGAGCAAGGTGCTCCCCGGGCGCCGTGTTCATAGCTGCCCCCTGCTTCACTTGGTGAATGGGTTAAATGCAGAGTTGAATTTCGTGCTGTTCACACTGTGTGCAGTGGTGTGTTCACATATGACAAATGGTCACTTTCACTTTTCATCTGATCTGAATGACTGTCCAAGGCCCCATGGTGGTGCAGATGGTAGTGCTATTGCCTCACACCGCCAAGGTTGGGTGTTCGAATTCAGGTCCTGGCCTTGTGTTTGTGGCGTTTGTGGGTTGTCTCCGGTTTCTCTCACAGATCGTTGAATTACACTAATTGCTACCTCTTTTAGTCAAGAAGTGACTGAGGCTATTGGCCAGGAGTAGATGTCATCAGGCGGCTTTCAAGGTGGGCGTTTCGATGCCCTCCAGTTAGCGGGTCAGCAGTGGTGGACAGTCACTGCCCACCTTGTCCTGGCTTCCATCTTAACTCCTCCCTCCCACTCTATAGCCAGCAAGCCTCATCCAACTGAACAATACAATGGGGCTTTAAAGTAGCTTCATATGAGCCTAACAATACTGAGCATTGAATTTCATTTCAAATTCCACACACTACTATTACACATTTTCCTCATGGGGAAAAGTGCAAAATCATTAGGTGTGCTTTGCTGTTTGACTGATAATGTTTAAATGCCTACAGAAATTAAAGAATGTTTCACTTTCCCGTAGAAGCAGCGACCCAGAGGACTGAAAGGACCCACAAGCACCGTCCTGTCAGCAAATGAGGAAAAACTTTTCAAAGTAAATGTGTTTTATGTGAGTCTTCAGCAAAACTGAGCCTGGGTCGCCTTATCCTCTAAACCGTTTCTGCACAAGGTTAGGCTGCTCTCTCCTGCTACAGCTTTCCCACTAAACTAGACAGCATAACTGGTCCAGAATGGACTTATTTCACCACTTTGACAGGTCCAGCTGCACACAGTCTGTGGGTAATAAGAATCCTGTGACAGATCTGGATCCACTCATCCTACTCCACATGTGTTCCTGAAGATTAAAGGCATAGTTTGGTGAAAAATGAAATGCACAGTTCTCTCATTCACCTCAAATGTAGATGTGTTTGTTTGCTTCATTGTGGTACAAGTGTAACAAAAAACATGTAGCAGCAAGTTTAGATACTCGCCGCAAACTGCACCATGGGTGTTTTCAAATTATGAATAATTACAAACTGGATTGTCTGCACAACCATTGTCATGTTTCAAAAAATAATAATATTTCTCTGATGCTTGGTAAATAATGCTGCCAGGAAGAGTCAACTTTACACATATTACTTTGCACAGATTGCTCCTTGATGTATTTTAAGTTCCAACTGATGGTCATTTGTCTGCTGGGTGTGCCAACTCCACCTAAGGCAATTTATGAGGATACTGGCAACTTTCTATTCTTCCCATTCATCCACAAAACAACTCATAATCATCAGAAAAAAAAAACAAATATTCTTACTAGTGATGGGAAAACTCGATTCTTAGATTTATCGCAATTCTTTGAATGAAATAACAAAATGTCATAAGATACTCACACACACACTCAGATACATTTTAAAGTACAATTCCTTGGCACAGCATTGCTTGCACAAATAGAAAATGTGATTTCAGTATCGCACAAAAGTTTACAGTCACAAACTAGTATACATATTAACCTGAAATTGTATTAAACATTAGCCAACCTAAAAACACAGGTTTGTAAAACAGTACAAATGTCTTTTTTATGGAGATGGAAAAAGATGGACCAAAACAAAAAAAATGTAATGTGGCAAATGTGTATGTGCTTTACAAAATAGTGTCAACAGAGACAGACAAACAGACTTACTATTCTCAGCAGGGCCTGCATCAACACAGACTTGGCATGGACAGAAAGAACTGACTGAACCTTGCTAATCTCAAAAACGGATCTGACTTCATGAATCAGTCATTTTTTAGCCCGGAGAGGCGATACTTCAGTCAGGACTGTCAGCGTGCCAGAATGTTTCTGGATGTCACTCTGTTTCGTTCTGTTAAAACAATTAAAACATATTTTTGTGCCTTTTAGCCCAAATGTTGTCAACCATTAAGGCTGTGTTTGGTGCCTGAGGTTTGTCTCTTTAAGTTTGCCAAAGGAGGTTAATGTAGCTAACATGTTGTATCACTTGTGTGTATGTTTAGATTCATATCACAGTAAAATGTTTTTGGGCTCAGAGGACACCATATCTGATAGTATATCAAACATGTCAAAAAAGAAAAAAAAGTGTTTATATCTTAATTAAATGTTTGTGGTAAGCTAATGCCTGTGTGCAGACACCTCATATATGGTGGGAATATATGTATACGTATATGAACAAATCCTCTTCTACGTTTATTTTGGCTGAGTGTTTCCATTTCAGGCCTCCTCAGGAAACAAGTGTACTTCAAAATGGTACTATCAGATTTAGTTTAATGTAATGTTGACAATCAGAATGATTTTACAATAATGTACAGTTACTGTATTTAATGAAAGGCTAGCAAACCACTGGCATTAAATAATTCCTTGAGAAAACCTTGAGAAACTTTTAAAGGAAAAAGGAAGGACTCAAATGTTGACTCAAATGCAGACTCCATCTCCCAATGATGTCAGGTTTGGCGCCACAAATAGTCCAAATACCTCGATTACAGGTCTGCCTGACTGACGCATCATCTTTAAAATCCTTCATGCTATCAAAAAGAATGATCAAAACCTTGCAGCTATCCAAGCCTATCAAAGCCCAAACTGGCAGGAGTCTGGACAAAGGCTTCATTCCATCCCCTGCCTGATTTCGCCTTGTTCACATTGATCAGGCTTAAAGAACGGCAAGCCCTTCGCCCAACTTATTCCACCAGTGGGAGCCTGTTGCCCCTAAAAAGGTCACCACTGCACATAGTTCCCCCTATCATGAACTAAGACCCCTGTGTCCTGGGGACATTTTTACAGCAGTGATTCTGGGTGAGATATGGAATATATGGAAAGGGATGTGTGGGTCTTCTGTAGGTTTGCATCCTGTAGGGTCTGCACCTGCAACAAAGATCTCAGGGCCAAAACCATAGGTTTACTGCATCCCCTGCCTGTTTCGTTACATTCCTGGTACCACTTGTCCCTGAGTTTTATTATGGGCTCCTAGTCTGTGGTCTGCGATTCTCGTCATGGTCAACTTGACAGATTTATTGGTTTATCTATTAATATGGTTTTAGAACGAGGTTCCTAATTTGTCTGACAATTACACCAGGCAACTAAAAATTTGTCTCATTCCATTTTGTAGTGTTTCTAATACAGCACACTGATATCGGTGGCAACGTTTATTTTTATGTTCAAGGGTTTAGTTATAAACATCATTTTTAGGAAGTGGCTCGGCTGACATGGTCTTTTGTTATATAACTTTTTGCATATTAATATATTTCTTTGTTTGTTGTACATATAGATAACAGGGGTGCCAACTCTCACGGAATGAGCGTGAGACACACACATCAGTGAGATTAGTATGAAAATAATAGTAGTATTACAAATTATAATGAAAAATATACATATAATTTAGATTATTTCTAGAACCATTGAAGGTAGGGGAAAATGATCAGCGTGCAAAATTTCAATGAAACAGACCTTTCATAAAAATTTGTTACCCATTGTTATGGATGCTGTTTTGCCTGTTACTGGAACGACAGTTATCCTGTCATCAGACTTCAACCCTCAATGAGGGTACTGGCAGAGTACACCCATAACAGGTTTTTGCATTCTTCTTTCAGTACGTCTCCAGTAAGGCTATGCTCCACTGTGACCTCCCCAGTCAGCGTCCGATAGAGGCAGCTGCTATATAAGTTGAATTAGGGTGCGGTCTTGTCTCTGACAGATGAGATCAGTGAGTGGTTTAAGGTGTCGGGGACAAAACCAAGGATTTTTGTACGTATTTTGAGTTTGTGTTTTTGTATATATCGCAGGTTTTGTGTATGTTTAAGTTGTGGGTTCACCATCACGACTAAGAGGGTTTTTCCTGTTTTGGTCAGTGTTTTAGGTCATTATGCTTTTTGTTTTTCATTTATAAATAAAAATTGAAGAATGAGAAGGTCCATTTGCTGCAGCGTCTCATTCCTGGACAGACACAGCCCTACAGATGTGACATCCATCCATATTCCCAGATTACTTTGTGACACGCAGCCACTGGGGTTGCATAACAGCAACTCAGCAGGTTAAAACGTGCGCCTCACAATGACAGCGGTACAGATCCTGGATCTTGCACTTTCCTTGTTCTGTTTAACTCGACACAATGCAAGCTACCACATCAATATCAATATGATAGTTTCACTTTGCTATTTATATAAAACATCATGAATCTAGTTCTCTATATCTAAGTGTTTTGAAACACGTGTATATTGGAGTATGTTTAGCAGTCTGAAGTTAACAATAACAAGAAAGGATACCAAGAAACTATAGATATTTCCTAGACCTTGTTTTATTTGAATGTCTTTCTGTGTTACACATGGGTTGTATCCAAGACTTCCATGCTCTTGTATTCTCATTACAGTGCTCACGAAGGCAACAGAACATGCAAATAAAAACCATCCTGATGCTCCAACATACTACCTTCCGGGACTGGACATTGGATACTAATCAGAGGTTAAAGCCAACTGTAGCTCTGCTTTTTGGCCAGCTGCTGTGTTTGTTCGTGTGTCTGTGCGTGAGTGTGTCTGTGTGTGTGTGTGTGTGTGTGTGTGTGTGTGGGTGTGTGTGTGTGCATGATCTGGACCATTGCCATAGCAAAGGGAGTGGAGGTAAAGGTAAAGGGCTTGATGCCAACCCTGTTAATGAGACGCGAGCAGAAACACGGTGTTCCCTGAGAGTGAACCACACACGCACACACACACACACACACACACACACACACACACACACACACACGAAAACACACATACACACACACACCAACTAGGCAACAAATCCACTGCGTACCATTCACTTCACTATAAAATACCTTTCTCACCCTCTGTATTGATGGCAATGACCAAATTTGCCCCCAGTATCCACATTTATCTATTTACCCTGATACTGATTCTAAATCCTTTTTTACTGTCTGTATCGATACAAATACCTTACTCACCCTCAGGATTGGTACATATCCAGAGAAAGAAATCAGCTAAGAAGAAGAGGAACACTGAGAGGAGAGCAGACAGGAATACAGGGCGAAGGTATTGAAGGTAGAGGTGCCAAAGGCCAAACAAGTAGAACACTTAGTGGATACTCGCCAAAAGAGAAATAAGAAGAATGTTAAGAGTTAAAATGTAATTGTTATTTTGATTTTTTTTATAGTTTTTCTTGCAGTGGAACTTGTTGAAAACTTCCATGCTGAGAATTGTTTGGCCCATGCTGAGAATTGTTTGGTACCTTATATGTGGGCCCCAACCAAAAAGTCACCCC
>JBBPDE010021182.1:0-10800 GCA_037974605.1 Nannopetersius ansorgii
TCTCACACACACACATACGCACACACATACTCACACACATATACTCTTTCTTTGTTCTGATCTGTATAAATAAAGAGTCAGGGGAAGCCAACGGTGTCAGTCACTCTACATGGGTGGCTCACCCTTGCGCAAGTTAAAAGACGTCTCTTCATGGCTCATTCTCTGTTAGTCAACTTGTTTGAAGGAATTGAACTCTGTCTCTCTGACAAACGTCCAGTGTAGAGAAATTGTGCAGTTTGAAATATAGAGAAATTTACATTATGTACAAATAATAGAATAAAAATAGATTGACTACAGTAACAAATAGCAATAGAATATATAGAAATAGAATAGAATATATAATATGCAGGCAAAACTGTGCAGTTATGGCAAGACAATGTGTAGATATAAATATGTCACAGTTGAAGTACACAATTCAGTATGTGCAAAAAGTGCATACATGTGCATAATGTGCAGAATGTGCAAAAGTGTCAGTTATGTGTGAATGTATGTAGTGTGCGTGTATGTAGTGTGCATGTCACTGTTCAAAGTTCACAGTTCAGCTGTGTGCAAAATGTGCAAGTGTGTCATATGAGCACATGGTGGGTAGTAAAAACAGTTTGTGAAGAGCCAATCAGAGTGCAAAGTCCTATGTGGTGGTGTGATTGAGAGTCTGTATAGCCCACGGGAAGAAGCTCCTCCTCAGTCTCTCGGTGTTAACCTTCAGGGGGCGGAAACGCTTTCCTGAAGCGGTGTGTTTGATACCATCTCACCACCTTTAAAATATATTCTGCTCCTAAGTAATGCCACATTTCTGCCGTTGTCGGCAGGATTGGTTCACATTTAAGGGTAGAGACGTGTGTTCCAGTATTTTTTAAGGGTTTTATTAAAGTGTGTTTGGTTTTTATTACAGTGTTCATTGAGTGGCTATTTAAATTTGGATTTTCTTTGTGTGTTTTAAGGCAAAGCAGCAGCTGGTTTCTCTTGGAGGGGACCTGGGTAAGGTTTTGTCTCTCTTTTTCAGGCCCTGGTAGTGGTGCAGGCCTATATTCTCCTGTTTAAAGTATGGAGGGAGAGTTGCAGGAGTTGAGGGGTTTAATTGCACAGTTAAGAGCAGAAAATGAGAAGCTGTGTCAGGAACAGACTGCAATTGCGACTGGTCCTGGCAAGGGGTCCTTTACTGCTGCTGTGCCCCTTATTACTCCTACTGCTAGTGCACCTGTAACAGAGCGACTAGTTTATATACCCAGAGAAAGAAATTGTCCCGTGTTTAGGGGGAAAACCGGTATAGGACTAGCAGAGTGGCTTGAGGAGGTGCAGGTTTGTATGAGGGCACGCCGGCTGACTACATCCGATCAGGCATTCTTCTTATTTGACCACCTTAAGGTAATTGCCATTTTGCAAGAGCTGTATGGTTGTACTGACTCTTATGTAGCCTTACAGCAAGCATTCTTTTCCCGGCAGCAACAGGAAGGGGAGACCCTTCAAGAGTTTTCCCTTGCGTTGATGAGTCTAACGGCCTCTGTGCAAGCATGTGCACCTGGTGACATCCCAGAAGTCTTGTTACGGGACCAGTTTGTCGAGCATGTGGTTGATGGTGCTTTGCGCTAGGAGTTAAAACAGTATGTGTGTAGGCAACCTGCTGCTACTATACTATGTTGGAGGTTAGGGGTGAAGCCATCAGGTGGGAGCGTGAGGGTTTGCCAGGGAGTGTCCGGGGCCGAAGTTATTCTGTTCCATCAGTGCTTGGTCTGCAGTGCGGAGTTAGGAGTAGCCCGCAGGTGACAATTGATGCATCTCAAGGGACTGAATTAAGTGTGAAGTGAGGGAAATGCTAAAACGTCAGCAAGAGCAGCTTAATCACCTTACTCAGAGCATCTCTCAAATTCAAAGCTTACATCAGTACAGCCAGCCCGCCAAGCAGGGTTCTGTTATTTGTAGGCGCTGTTAGAGGTCTGGTCATTTTGCTCAGGAGTGTCATTGCCCTCGGGTCACTTTTCAAACTTGGCCTTCATCAGGGCCTCAACGGACTAGCTATCAGCATCCTTCAGCACAGATGTCGGAAAACTAGCAAACGCCGGGCTGTAGAGCCACAGTTCGGGGTGTGTATTTACTGGCTCAGAGGGGATGTCGGGTACTTCAGGAGAAGCTGCTAGGCTTATCTCATCTTGCCCACATATAAGTGTGCATATGGGTGGGATTAGCGTCTCTTGCTTGGTAGATACTGGTTCCATGGTATCTACCATCACAGAAAGTGTGTTCCGAGCACATTTCGAACCATGGGGCCAAGATAGACTCAGTTCATGCCACTGACTGCAGCTCAGGGCAGCTAATGGTTTGGATATCCCCTATATTGGTTATTTGTAGCTAAATATTGAGCTCTGCGATAAGGTAATGCCACATTGTGGGGTCTTGGTAGTTAAGGACCCACCTGGTGGCCTTTCTGCTCAGGCTTCTGGTGTGCTGGGGATCAATTTTATCCGCAGGTGTTATCACGAACTGTTTGGGAAGCATGGCACTGCCCTGTTCCGCCTACCCAGTGTTTGTGATTTACTAGACTCCATTGTGCAGGCACTGCATCAGTGCCATCAGGCTAATGGGGTGAGTCATTCAAATGGCCCTGGTAAGGTGAAAGTGCATGGCAGGCAGGCTTGCCATATTCCTTGCAGCCACATGTGCGGAGCAATATTCGGGTCCATGGTGCTGTTTGAGCCCCTGGATTCTGGCCTTCCTGTAGGCCTATTGGCCTCTCCAGCTTTGGTTCAGGTGGAGAAGGGAACAGCTTTCATCCCTGTGGTGAATGTAGGATCCATTGATGTGCATCTGTATCCCCGGACCATATGCGTCCCCTATTGTGCTCATCAGGAAGAAAGATGGCAGTCTTCGTATGTGCGTTGACTACCGTCGGTTAAATAATAAAACTCGGATGGATGCCTTTCCCCTTCCTCGTATTGAGGAGTCCCTGGATGCATTGTCTGGTGCCCGCTGGTTTTCCACTATGGATTTGGCCAGTGGGTACAACCAGGTTCCAGTTGCTGAAGTGGATCGTCCCAAGACTTTCTGCACTCCATTTGGCGTTTTTGAGTGAAATTGTATGCCTTTTGGCCTTTGTAATGCCCCCAGTACCTTCCAGAGACTAATGCAACGAATATTTGGAGATCAACAGTGCCAGTCCTTATTTTTATATCTGGACAATATTGTAGTTTTCTCTTCTACCTTTGCGCAATATCTGGAAAGGTTGGAGGTGGTACTGGAGCTTTTGCAACAGGAAGGCCTAAAGGTTAAGCTTAGTAAGTGTGCCTTTTTTCAGTGTGAGGTGCATTACTTGGGGCATGTGATTTCAGACAAAGGTGTCTCCACAGATCCCAGCAAAATTGAGGTGGTTGCCACGACCTGGTCGCAGACCCCACGACCATTTCCAAACTGCGGTCATTTCTTGGCTTTGCCAGCTATTACCGACGGTTTGTGGAGGGCTTTGCCAAGTTGGCTGCCCCTTTACATAAGTTGGTTGCTGAGTGTGGAGACACCAAGTCCAAGAAGGGGTCAGAGCGAGGGATCATTAGACACTGGACTGAGGATTGTAATCGTAGCTTTGAGGCACTTAAGCAAAGACTTACCATGGCACCAGTGTTGGCTTATGCAGATTTCTCCCGTCCTTTCATCTTAGAGGTGGATGCAAGCCATGGGGGCCTTGGAGCTGTGTTGTCATAGGAGCAGGCAGGTAGTGTGTGCCCAATAGCATATACTAGTAGGGGTCTGCGGCCCACTGAGCATAACGTGGCTAATTACAGCTCCATGAAGTTGGAGTTTTTGGCCCTTAAATGGGCGATGACAGAAAAGTTCAGGGAGTATCTGCTTGGGCATAAGTGTGTGGTGTTTACAGATAACAACCCACTTAGCCACCTGTCAACTGCCAAGCTCGGTGCAACTGAGCAATGTTGGGCAGCCCAGCTAGCGTCCTTTGATTTCGAAATTAAGTATCGGTCAGGTAAGAGTAATAAAAATGCTGATGCTCTGTCTCGGCAGCACCCTTCCGGAGCTCCAGATTTGGAGGTTGTTTTCCCTGGTACTTCATTTCCTAAGGCCTTACAGCAGGCCCCTATAGTTCGGCGACCTGAAGCCTTGCAAGCTACCATTTTAGTGCTGCCTCATCATACTTTAGCTGATCTGTCTTTATTCCAGGAAAGGGACCCTGTTATTCAGGAGATCTTGCCATTCTGGGAACAGAAGCAGCGTCCTCGTCCAGAGGAGCGTAAAAAGCTGTCTTCAGCTGCCTTGGCAATACTTCGACAGTGGGATCGCTTGATTGAGAAGAGTGGGGTGCTGTATCGTCAGGTCCTTCGTCCTAATGGTGCAGAGGTAGTGTTGCAGTTATTGTTGCCTGATTGTTTGAAAAAAGAAGCGCTGACTGAGGTTCACCAAGGGCATGGCCATCAGGGTGTGGAGAGAACTCTGGAGCTGCTGTGCCAGCATTGTTATTGGCCTGGTATGTCCTCTGACATGACCCTCTCGCCCTAATGAGATTCTGGCCATAGACCTCACTATGTTGGAGCCCACCCATAGTGGGGTTGAAAATGTCCTGGTTATGACAGATGTGTTTAGTAAGTACACACTGGCCGTTGCCACTAGAGACCAGCGAGCCCCCACTGTAGCTCAAATACTGGTAAATGAGTGGTTTTCTAAGTTTAGTGTTCCTGCCCGAATCCCAAATTCAGACCAAGGTCGTAACTTTGAGAGTGTATTAATACAACAGTTGTGCACCTTGTACGGGATTAAGAAGTCCTGCACCACGCCGTACCATCCCTCTGGCAACGGGTAGTGTGAGCGGTGCAATCGAACCCTGCACAACTTGCTGCGGACTCTCCCAGTCTCTCAAAAGCGCGACTGGAATTCCTGTTTGCCACAACTCCTGTATTCGTATAATACCACTCCCCATCAGACAACTGGTGAATCCCAATTCTTTCTAATGTTTGGTCAGGAGCCAAGGCTGCCAGTAGATTTATTGCTAGGTTGAGTGCAGGAACCAGTTGGGGGCATTGTACATGAGTGGGTGCAGGAGCATCAGACCCGCCTGCAAATTGCCTTTGATGGTGCAAAGGAACGGCTACATGCTGCCGCTGAGCGTAGAAAGAAAACGTATGGTCATCTTGTGCGAGGTCCACCACTAACATAGGACCGGTTAGTGTTGTTGCGAGACCTTAGTATGAGAGGACGTCATAAGATACAGGATCGCTGGGGTTCAGTGGTGTACAGAGTACAAAGAGCGCCAAAAGAGGGAGGTTCAGTTTATACCATTGCACCTATTGATGGCCAGGGTGCAGCTAAGCACGTTCATCGTTCCCTGTTAAAAGCACTGGTGCTAACTGTTTTCCCAGGTGATACTAGTATTCCGCCCCTGTCCCCTGCTGTTGACCAGCAACAGCCTGAGGATGAATTGTCAGTGGATGGTGACTGGTTTATGGTAAATCAAGAAAACTTACAGGTGTCCCCTGTTCCCGCTGTAAGAACTTTATGTGCCCCTGAGTTACCGCTTCCACCACCAGAAGACCCACCTCCGATCTTATCGGATGGGAGTCCTCCAGTGCCCTCTCTTGGTATCGGTGGAGGGCTAGCCCGGCAGACTTTGCGGCCCAATGCGAGGCGACATCCCAATGTCCATCATCTTCCAAGGTCAGTGGGAGAGAGTGTTCAGACTGGGAATCTATCTGGCCCAGTTTCTAATGCAGTTTCTGCACTCTTTAGGCCCTGGAACTAGCGTTGAGTGGTCCATCGCTGGGGCGAGTGCGGGGGGGGGGGGGGTGGATTGTAGCAGTATGAGCTTTACCCTGCCTTGGTTGTAGTAGTCTGAGCTCATTTCACCTTCTAATTAGGGACAGCTGTACCTCCGGGTATGTGCTTACTAACCAATTTGCTGGGGGGTAGAGCTTAGTATAAAAGGTGCTATGTCACCTACCATACGTGTTTTGCCCTTTGATCTTGTGACCACCTACTCCTGGGTTGGTTCCGTTCTGGTTTGGGGTGTCTCTAGTGCAGGTAAGGCCCGTGTGATCCATTAAACGCGTGGCATTTTGATTAGGGCTTCTTGGCCGCTATTTATTTCCATCCCACTTGATTGTAGTGATCTGTGTGGCGTGCCTGTAGGTACTTGGAAGTCACCTGTGCGATCGGGGTGTGAGTGAAGCTTCTCGTGCTTCTGCTGCTCATGTGTGTAGCCCCCCTCTGCCTCTCTCTTTCTCTTCCTCTCCCTCATGGGTGATCAACACTACCGAGATTGGTATGCATATCTCGCTGCTATTTATGCCTTTATCTCTGCCCCTCCTATACTAATGAAGTGTTGTGGCTTTGTTTTATAGAGCTGGAGTTAGAAACGCTGCTGCTTTGCCTTGTTGAGAAGCTGGTTTGTCGTGTGGCGAATCGGCTTTGCCTCCTTTTTGGGGAGCTGTTTGCCATGTGGCGAATCTGCTTTGCCTTTTTGAGAAGCTGGCTTTGCCTTCTTTTTGGGGAGTGGTGTTGCTGTGTGGAGAATCTGCTTTGCTTTGCCTTTAAAGTTTCCTTGTTTTACAGTGCTGAGCCTGTGGTGGTGGTGTTGTCCCCTTCCTGTGTGTGGAGATTAATTTGGGTGTGGGTTCCTTTTCCCCACGTGTGTATGTGTGAGTGACACAAGGGTATTTAATTTAGTGTGTGATTTCTTGTTTTCATCCCTGGGGGACCCATTGCCCCACAGGCTAGCCTTTGTGTAGTTGACTCTACCAGTTTCATGTTGTGGGTTTTATGACTTTTATACTTTTAATAAAGATTGTGTTTTTAAACTGGAACCACGTCTCTGGCCTACTGTGACACGAACCTGGGTGCTTGTTATTTTTATATTCTCTGGGTGAAACTCCCAGGGTGGCGTTGTCCGGCTGTGTATCTTGTAGGGAATTTGATTTTGCCACACTAGCACCATTTGCATTGCGGGCTGCAGCTTCGAAATGAGCATAAAAGGTGTTCAGCTCATCTGCCAGAAACACGTCTGCATTTTTCATACCTGTTGTTGGTGCTTTATAGTCAGTCATTGTCCTTAGCCCCTGCCACAGGCTCCCAGAGTCATTTTATTGGAGCTGTGACTTTAATTTCCTCCTCTCACGCCGCTTAAGGCACCTCCATTGTGGGTGAGGTGCAGGAGTGGGGGTCGGTGATTGAGTAGGCCTCCGGAGCAGACCCAGATCATTCAGCTCTTCGGCGTCCGCGGAGTTTAACCTAAAAGATTTGTTTCTGCTTATGTTGAGCAAAAATGTTCGGCCATATACGCGCTTAAAGACAGATAAGCACGACAAAGACATACAAAAACACTGCGACTTACAGGACAAAAAACACGAAAACACTGTTTTGTCGAGGGAGAGAGGAACTGCAGCATGTGCATGCGCCGCCATCTTGGTAAGAAGGAAATATTGTATTCATTTGCCGTCTATGTTTCACAAAAGTATATGAATACTATGTAAATCCTTAATTCTCAACTACCATAGTATGGCCATGTATTATGGAACCAGTTTATTTAAAATAGAATATAGTTCTTAAATGCTGTATGTTTATGGATTGAAAATAAAAGAGAATTTAGCAGAATGAGGCTCATCCTACAGAGAGGATGTAGGATGATTTGAAGTTGGGGAACTAATAACAACAATCGCTGATGATTTGATTGTGTTATAATCGGTGCACATTGGTTGCATTTGCATTTAATTTGCATTTAATTTGCATTTAGCGTTTTGTTTTTTTTTCCGCTTCGGTAGCCCACTCAACCCCCCCGTGATAGTGTTCGCCCTACCGGTTGAGAACCACTGTACTAGCCAATTAGCTGGGGTAGGGCATAATATAAAAAGGCTATGTCACCTACCATACGGGTCTTGCCGTTTGATCTTGTGACCGCCTACTCCTGGGTTGGTTCCTTTCTGGTTTGGGGTGTCTCTGGTGCAGTGATCGGTGTGGCGTGCCTGTATTGGGGCACTTGGAAGTCACCTGTGTGATCGGGGTTTGAGTGAAGCTTCTCGTGCTGCTGCTCACGTGTGTAGCACACTCTGCCCCCCTCTTTCTCTCCCTCTCCCTCGTGGGTGATCAACACTACAGAGATTGAGCTGGAGTTAGAAACGCTGCTGCTTTGCCTTGCCTGGAATCTTCATTTGTCTTGTCTCGGGTTTTATTTCGCTGCTTCGCCTTGCTGGGTCAGCCTGCTATGTCAAAGCTCTGCTTCACGTTGCTTGATGGGTGTCCGTGTGTGGTGATTTGGTCTGATTTATTGACAGCGGTTCGTTTGAGTCAATCGGGAGTCGTTTTGTTCACTCGGCTCCCTGAATTTCCAGCTCTTTGAATCGGAGCTCGGTGAAGCTGTTATTTTATCTAACGTGACTGCAGAGTTAGAGTCAATTATTTTAGTATCTGTTCTGTTGAATTAAGTTAATTTAAGTTAAATAATTGGTTTGTGAAATTAAGTATCTCTGTTTCTGTTTACTTTAAGTATTTGCCCTTCTTATATTGTTTTTGTTCTGTCTTTAATATAGTTTCTCATGTATTATTGATTGAAGTTGGTTTAAACTTTTCTTTCTTTGTTTTACAGTGCTGAGCCCGCGGTGGTGGTGGTGGTGTCCCTTGCCCTTCCTGTGTGTTTTGATTATTTTGGGTGTGGTTTCCTTTTTCACGTGTGTGTGTGTGTGGTTGACACGTGTCCTTGGAAAGAGTGAATTTAATTTATTTTGAGATTTCTTTTTTTATCACTTTAGGACCCATTGCCCCCTGGCTAGCCTTTGCTGTAGTTGACTCAGCCAGTTTCATGTTGTGGATTTTATGACTTTTAAGATTGTAATAAAGATCATATTTTAAAACTGGAACCACACCTCTGGCCTATTGTGAAAACCTGTGTGCTTGTTTTTGTTTATATTCTCTGGGTGAAATTCCCAGGGTGGCATTGTCAGGCTGTGTATCTCTTTAGTTAACTTAACTCTCAATCTCTGAATTGAGTTTTGGAATCCTGCCATATTCTGGCATATTTGATGCCATCTTGCTGCCTTTAAAACATATCCCGCTCCTAAGTAGCGCCACAAGAACTTTATATATAATGTTTAAAAAACACTTTTAGACCATTCTAAATCTGGTCCTAGGTACAGTTAAGAACCTTGAAAAATAAAATCTCCAGCAGCAGGGGAAATTTAACTTTTCGACCTATTGCTGCATTCTAAAATTAATTTTTTCATGACGACAAAGCAACAGTCTCAAGCCAGTGGCAAAACAAACAGCGTTCAATGTTTATTCTATTCTAATCCTGAAGTGACCATTTGTTATATGTGAACAAATGTGAACAGCACTAAATTCTTCAGCTGCATTTAACCCTTTCACCAAGTGGCTTCACTTACGACATACGACAAAGTGGGCAGCAAGGAACACAGCACCCGGGGTGCCTCAGAGGTGTCACTAGCTGTCTGGGGTTCAAACCCACGACCTTCTGATTACAATGGCAACTCTCTGACCATTGGGTCACCAAGCTCAAGCTGCCGGATTTTTCAGAAAGACCTAGCTAAGGGTGTATGCTGCTGGTAAGCCACTTTGTCTCAAGACAGATGTAAAGGACACTGTGAGGGACACAGCATGCACTTCTCTCATTTTATACAAAGCAACTTCAACAGGCATGCCCTTTTCCATGTACCTTGACTGTTAGTAAAGTGGTGTGTTACCATTAAATATCAGTCACAAATAAACCATCAGTCAACAGTCAACTGCTTTCACTGCAAAATGAGCTGAAATACAAAAAAGCCTGACTTGTTAGCAGTAAAATCTACTGTCCAGTAAGATCATTTAACTTAATAGAACAGCTTGAAATAAGTTGGTTCCAGAAGGCTCTGATGAGTGCTCAGAGGATAATATAAGTAGAAATAAATAGTTTTAGATTAAATTAATAAAGGTCAGATTTGCTAAAGGATAGTAATAAGTGAAATGCACTTTATAACAGCAAATTATACATTGCATTTTTTATTTTAGCACATAAAACTGAGAGCATGGAATAATAAAATAACCACTATTTTAAGTGAAAATGACTAAATACTAGCAGAGCATGATTATGCTGTCTCTTGAATTGTGACAGGCAGGCCTGAACTTACATTTAATTTAAATTTGTATTTAATTTCAGAACATTTATCTTAATAAAGGATATTCATCAACAACTGAATAGAGGAGGACATTAATAAAGGGAGGAGAAGCTTTCACACTGCTAACAGTCCTGTTGTGCAATCTGAGGGTGAAAAGTATTTAACTGAGATTCAAAAACCTTTCAAATGATAGGTCTTTGCGCAACGTACAGTCTAGTCAGACACACTGTGTCACAGAAAAAGGAATTTTACAACATATATTTTTTTCAAAACAGGGAGAGAGAGCAACTTGACACAAATGTCTTCTTTTTGTTTCCTTTATGTATTGGCAGTTGATGTCACCCAGGATGCAATACAGCTCACCCATTGCCTAAGACCAAATCATACTAACAGCTGCTCTACCACTGAGCAGGCTTGATAACATGTCATACATAGAAACAAGTGTGGCTGCTGTTGAGTCAAGCAAGTCGAAATGCACAGCTACGCCAGTTTGCGGCAAAAACTGATTACAACATAATTAGGAATGTACCACCACACCAACTTACGGCAGAACAGTCAATGAAATAAGTACTACACCTCCTGGGCAGTTTCATCCCGGACATTTTACTCACTGGTCAAAAGCACAAAGGTCCGTTTACTCTAGGAAGGAGCATGTGACGAATTTCAAATCACATTTTATTCTTTATTATAAACAATTCCAATAAAACAG
>JBBPDE010021236.1:0-10797 GCA_037974605.1 Nannopetersius ansorgii
ACACACACACACACACACACACAAAAACACAAACACACACACACACACACACACACACACACACACACACACACACATTAAAGCTGAGATTTGAATCTCCAGTCATTAAATGTTAATTTAAATTTCTCATTCTCTGATATTTAATCACTGTGGTTAAAAGCCACCTTGGATTTCTTTACAACGTACTGATAGGAATTCACAATGTCTACAGCACAGAAATGCCAGTTTTAGTCACTAATTATTTACAGCTTCGTTTGATGTGGAGTTTGTATATGCAATGTTGATGCTAAAATAGATATAAAACTAATAAACTCTGTTTTCCTTGGGCAGTATTTTGCCTGGCCATGCCCAGCATGTACCTTTCCGCCCAGAAGGTATTTCCCTTGGCTTCAACAGGCAGGCTTTCAATGCAGCATGTCAACAAATCTCACATTAATGTCCAGGCTGCTAGTATTTATCAGATAAGCTGCGGGAAGCTGTAATATCAGCTCGCTGGCAAGTACGGCGAGTCTGAAAACGTAGTGCACTGTGCTGCATCCTGCTGCAGAAAGCAATGGGTGAAGTTCAGTCCAGCGTTTTCCTTTTACTCATTTTTTACTCTTTACTCATTTCACACAATCTGCTGATGTCTCTGTTTTGGAGCGTTTCCTCCAGTTAGTTTTAGGCAAGTGGAGAAGACGTTTCCACGCCTGCAGGTTGATATGGGGCTGAAAATCTTTGGTGTTTGGTGATGTCCAGCAGGGTCAGTGGCCAAAGCCTTGATGCAGAACTATCGTTAAACTCTGTACATCAACCATTTTGTGTAACTCAGACTAGAACACCTGGTTCCTCTCACTACCGTTATACTCAACATTTCACACTGAGGCACAACCCACTTCTGCTCGCATTCGAAAAGGATAAGCATGAATTTAAGGTGATTCATGCTAAAGGTTATATATTATATGGAAAAGTTTTATAAAAGTTATGAAAGATAATATAATGAGTATAAAAAGATCATATAATATAATTTAATGAGTTTAAAATAGAATATACTGAGTATAAAAGACAATATACAGTAATCCCTCACTATTAGCGACCACCCGCGTATAATGAAATAACGTGTTGTATTTTGGTTAAAAATGCCTATTTTTATAGTATAAACCCTAAATATGCTCCCAAATATGCTCAATGTCATTTTAAACTCAACTTAATGCATTACCCTTAAAGAAAATGGAAAGGTAAACCCGTATTTGCCTCTTTAATTTCAATTTCCGGCCGAGATATGCAACTCTGAAGGTTGCGGGAAAAAAGTATTTGGACATGCTGCGAGGTGAACGGTTCTTGGGGAATAACCCCTGATCTACTCAGGCTAAAAATACTAATGAGGGCTCGTTGGAAAGGTCTCCTGGAGATCAATCAAACTGTGGAGTCTCAAGTGTCTGAGTGCTTGCACCTTGGAGAAATTGTGCTTGGAGCGCAGGGGCTCAACCCTGGTGTGGAATTCAGCCTGCCCTGAGTGCCCTTGTGTGAAAACATCCAGAAAAAATATTTATCACCACAAAAAAGCAATAAATGGTGGAGGATATTTGTAGTTTCCACATTTTTATTTTTTGCGCTACTGCGAGTGTCTCCGTTCAGGTGGGACATATGTTAAATATGTTAAATAGTTTTGCTCCAAAACACCCAAACCAAGGCTTACCATCTGAGAGCGACTTTCAGGGTAACCGTTGATGTCAGCAATCTTCTCATTAGCTTGAACAGACACAAAAAATACAGTCAACAGAAATCTTTTAATGAATAAATTGACAAACCTATTTAAATGTGTTTTGCCTTGCATACAAAACTAAAGATGGCAATACCATAGCAGCCTGAATGACTATAAAATGACGCGCAAATTGAAAAGACCCTCTCACAAACGGTTCAGCAATTTTGCTCCAACCCAAGAGGATGCAAACTGCTTGCTCTTCATTATTGGTGATACCTTTTAGAGATGTCTCTGACCATAAATTTGTTTGCTTCAAATGCTCAAATCAAAGAACTTACTGGCTGGAGTATCATTGGCTAGCTCAGTCAGTTATATTCACTAGCAAAATTACACCAGATGAACAAAAGTTTTGGGAAACGTATCAGGATTTATTCCATTAGAGGCAGTTTGCAGCATAGAACCACACTGAGTAAGCGTGGCTGCCTGTAAGTGAGTCCTGACCTCAACCCCATCCAGCACCTTTGGGATGAACTGGAACGGAAATTGTGATCTAACTGAGCTGCCAAGGGCTACCAGAGCAGCAGAATCCCTCCCAGTCCTCAAAACCCTTCTGAAGACTCATCTGTTCAGAGAGAACCTCCTCTCCAGATGATCTATCTTCTTGCATAAAGATTTTAGCACTTAGAACTCTCCTCTGGTTCTCACACTAGAGTCTTTCCTCGTTTTGTAAGTCACTTTAGATGAAAGCATTGTCCAAATTAATGTAATGTAACTTCTTTGAGCATTTATATGCAAATAATTAGATTCACTGCAAAGACGTTATATTGCAATACAGATAAATACAACAAAAATAATCTGCATAATTTTTCAGCTACTTTACCTATGACCTGGATGATCTCAGCTAGCAGGACCCCATCCGCTATGTCCTGCTGGAGGTCCCTGATCAGGCGCTTGTGACCCGACTTGGCCAGGTAGTGGTTCGCCCAGTCCGTGTAAATCTGTCCATCCCCAAAAAAAGAGGAAGAAAGAGACACATGTTACACACTTTGATGCTAAAAGACACACAGTCAGCGCAACATGAGGATCACCAGCATTCAGGATGAATAGAGAAGCCCACACTCGCAGCTCCAGGAGCTCATATTGTTCACCTTCCTGCAGAGTCAGTGAATACGAGAGCTCCTCTCTCTGAAAGGGCATGACATCACTCTCTCAGACAGAAGCCCCTTTCAGAGCCAGCTTGTCCTTTTTTTGCTCTACAAAGTATAAAGTGACCCACCCTGCTGATTTCCCCTGATCTGAGCTCCCACCAGCTCAGTCACTCTTACTGTAAAAACATTAAAGGCATGGGCTGCTCATAATGAGAATCGTTTTTATTTATATAATTCAGAAGAGTTTTTTTTCAGATCCTGGAGGAAATTACTTCTGTTACGACCGCACAGACTCACAGAGACAAGAACAATATAGAATATAAAGTTTAACCTCTGCAGAAAATGCTCAACATGAAATACACTAGGCTATATTACAGAAATGGGACACTAATACTATAGTTATTTACACTTTAAGCCTGACCATTAAACCAACAGGGACTTTGCATTCTAATATATAGACTTTCACATGGATTCATTCCCCCTTACAGCTCTAACAGCTTCCACTCTTCTTGGAAATCTTTCCACAAGATTCTGGAACTTCTGTGGGAATTTGTGTCCATTCATTCTGTAGCATTTATGAGATCAGACACTGATGTTGGAGTTCATCCCAAAGGTGCTGGATGGGGTTGAGGTCAGGACTCTGTGGGTCCAGTCAAGTTATTCCACTCAGAACTCCTCCAGCATGTCTTTATGGAGCTCGCTTTGTGCACTGGAACACAATCATGCTGGAATAGAAAAGGTTCTTCCCCAAACTGGGCCCACAGAGTTGGAAGCATGGTGCTGTCCAGAATGTCTTGGTCTGCTGAAGCATTAAGATTGTCGTTGACTGGAAGTCAACCTGAACCCTGGAAAGGTGTGTCTCAGTACTATTGTCCATGTAGTTTTTTAATTTATTGCCATCTTAACATATATTTCAGGCTAAATGACTCCAGGATCCATTTGACAGCACCTTCAATAGTCAAAGATCAGACACCCAGAAACTGGAGCTGTGATTGGTCACCCTGTCAGAAACACTGTGATTGGTTTGAGGCTCATTTGCATACTGCAGCCTTTTGCATTATCTGCATTGCGGAGACCAGTATCAAATTTAACAGATGATATATATATATATACTGATCAAGACTGTTATCAGTTTTGGTACCAAAGAGATGAAGTTCTCCTGACCATCAGAACTGCTGGCACCCTCACTGTCTTCAAATAGTGACTGAAGCCCCTCGTCTTCACTGAGCACTGAGGAGAACATCTAGAGGTTCATATCATAAACTAACTTGACTAACACAAACTTCTGTGTGTGATCTGGGCACTGGTGAAGTGTAGACTTCTGGTAAAATCTTGTTAGAAGCTCATAATTTATGTTTAGGTTTACTAGTGTGAGGAACATGTTTTCTTGTGGACTATAAAGCACAGAGAATGTATGAATATCTGCCAAATACTGTAAATATAAATGTAAAGGTGAAGACTTTGACTTCCCACACTGCAAAACTACTTTAAAATAAAAGTTTTTGCTTGATATGTGCCCTGCATCAATGAGAAGTAAATAAAAAGCTAAATAAAACTCTCCAGAAAATGCTCTGTACTAAATACACTATATAGAATGCTGTGGTCAGGAAGAGATGTGGGTATAAACTACTTAAGATAAATAGTTGTATTAGTTGTAATTGAAATGCATGGTAACTAAAATCGGTACAAGTTAGTGTAGTAATACAATGTAAGCAGTAGGGGGCAGCACAGCCTTCACCGTATTGGTCACCCCCTTCCAATGTGTGTCAGTAGGACACTGGACTGTTGAAGACAGAGCTACTGTCATATCTCAGGCCTGGGATCAGCCAGATTTACTATTAGAGCTTTTGATAGAGAGTGGAAAAGAGAATGACTGTAGATTCACATTAATAAAAGTAGGAGAGGAAGAGAAATGAGAGTGACGAGAGAGAAATGAGACGGCGAGAGAAATGAAATGAATGAGAGAGGGAGGATAGAGAAACTAAAAAGAGAGAAATAAGAGTAATGAGAGGTTTAGAGAGAAACAGAGACGAAGAAATGAGTGAGGGAGATGAGGAAAGGGGAAAGATGAGAAAAAGGGAAAGAGGGGATGAGCGAGAGAAAAAGATGAGAAGAGAGAAAAATGAAAGCGTGAGAAAATGAGATGCTGTGCAGAAAAGAGAGAGAGGGCTAGACAGGAAAAATGGAGAGGGATAGAGAGAAACAAAAATGACAGAAAGAGAAAAAGGAAGTAATGAGAGAGTGGGGCAGGATGAAAGAGTGACAGAAATGAAAGGGAAGAAAATGGGAGCAGGAGAGAGAGGTGGAGAAATAAAGAGAGGGAGAGAAAGAGTGTATGTATATGTGTTTATATGTATACAGTAATCCCTGCTTTTCGCAGGGGTTACGGTCCAAGAGCACTCGCATATAGTGAAAAAACGCGTTGAGTTTTGGTAAATAAAATGCCTAAAATATTTAGGGTATATAAGCCCTAAATATGTCCCCAAAACTGCTCCCAGAACACTTTAATTTCATTTTAAACTCAGTTTAATGCCTTAAAGAAAATGTAAAGGTAAACCCATAGTCACCTCTTTTAATTTAAATTCCCTACCAAGATATGTAACACTGAAGGTCGCGGGACAAAAGTTTTGGGACACGGCGGCAAGGTGAAAGGTTTTCAGGGAATAACCGCTGATCTACTCGGGCTAACAAAGGAGGGCTCTTTGGAAAGGTCTCCTGGAGATCTACCGAACCGTGGAGTCTGAAGTGTCTGGGTGCTTTCACCACGGAGAAATCGCGCTTGAAGTGTGGGGGCTCAACCCAGGTGTGGAATTAAAAAAAAAGTGCTTCCAGGTCAGCTGCAGCCTGCCGTGTGTCCCCTTGTGTGAAAACATCCAAATATATATATATATATTGCCACAAAATTATACAAAAAAAAGGGGGAGGATATTTGCAGTTTCCTCGTTATTGTGGGGATTTCTGGTTCTCTAAAAAAATTCACGTGTGACTGAATCCACCACTAATGATCCGAGTCAACCTGGGGGATTACTGCATAGGAGGGCATTAACGAGTCCAGATTTTTTCAAGTCGACTAATCCATCAGCAAAGTCGAAGTCGAGTCGACAAGTCGTTTGATGACATCATCACACACACAGCGGAAGAACACAGGTGTCCAACACTGAGCAACTTTTATTAAAGTTCTCTGTAACATTAACAGTCAACATGATAATTAAACACAACAAAACAAAACAAAGACAGATACCTTGAATTTTGTGGTAAATTTAAGTGTAAAACTGCGAGTGGGAACAGTTTAAGCCATCGCAGGACGACTCCCTGCAGTGCTAGCGTTAGCCATGTTAGCTAGCGTAGCCGTTTCAGATGCAGAGCGCCGGTTCTGTTATTGTACTTTAACACCGACTTGCAGGTTCTGCAGGTCTCCATGCTGTTTTTGTGTCTAGAGTGAATCAGAGGCAGAGACTGCATTGTGTACGAGCGCAGAGAGCGAAAAAAAACCCACAACTGGTCAACTTCTCTCAGGGTGCGTCGACTTGTGCTTCTTGTGCTTCTGGCGTCAACAAATCAGCTTATATATATATATATACTGGGGCGATCTGGCACTTTGGGGGTTAACGGTGGGTTCACTGGGGGCCCATGCAAGGGCCAGGGGTGGTGTGGGGGACGCGTGATCTGCGCGTGGGTGCGGGAGGGGCCACAAGTGCACCTGGGCTTGTCGCCGTGGCAACTCCCGGGTTTTTGGGTGGACTATAAAAAGGGGAGGGGCGGTGCCAGCGGCAGTTCGGGTGGTAGTTGGGTTTGGAGTTCAGAATAGTTGTTGGAGCAGATTGGACTGGGCTAGAGAGAGCAAGAGAAAGAGAGAGTGCAAGCCAGTGGGGATGTGGGGATGATGCTGATGCTGATGCTGGTTGCCTAATAAAAGGGTAAAAAAAGAACTTCTCTGTCTCCGTGTCTGAGTGTGTGTGTCGCCTTCCTCCACCGGTCACCACAATATTGTATATGGGGGTGATCGATCACAGCTGAGTATAGCGACTTTTCTCACATTTATTATTCAGCAATATCTATCAACAAACACACACACATACACACACTCTCACTCACACATACATGCACGCACACGCACACACATCACACACACATACATTCAAACACATGAGTGTGCACACATGCCCAGGGTCTCTGTGGAGGGAGTGTTTATTTCTGCACTCTGAGGGTCCAGGTTGCTCCACCCATCCTGTGAAAGCAAACCTGTGGGCTGGCAGAGCAGCGGCCTGCGGTGGCAGCATGTGGCACTAATAGTGTCCAGACCCACACAGCACCCAGCAGGGCAGCTACAGGCTACAGGGAGGTAGCGGCTGATGTACGTGTGTGTGTGTGTGTGTGTGTGTGTGTGTGTGTGTGTGTGTGTGCCAGTGCATCTAGCTGTGTATGCACTTTGTATGCCTTTAACACAGACATTTTATGATTCTTTAGGAAACAATCCAATGCATCACATCACCTTTGCTTCAAGGTCATTAAACCCTTCAGCCGTCTGGTTCCATTCACCTCCACATCTATAGATTCATAAATTAAACTGACATGTCCTTTATTGTCAATTAATGATTCCCTTTTAAGGATTTTGGACATTTGTACAATCATTTGTACAACCCAATGGGTACTCTACTTCATTCTATTACATCATTTTCATTTTTGCTGCTCTTTATTCTGTCCACTTTCTGCAGTGACAGTGCCGATTCCCCACCTGTGGGACTAATAAAGGTTCATCTTATCTTATAAAGTCCACCTTCTAACTAACTAACCAGTGATTATGCAACAAACACAGATTAACTTGGATTTCCGAGGTCGTGGAAACTGCAGCCTTATTCTAAAACACCATCACGCGTTCTGCACCACGTTTTTATACGGCCACAAGTTTTCCAACAACGTGTGCCAGCATGAAAAGGGGACAGAAGTGCAAAAGCTTAAGAATATGAGCTTTGTATAAGTGAATGAGTGTTTGGGGGCTTTATATGTGAGCGTATGGTTTAAATGTGGGTTTATATTGGACAATAAGAGGATACATGTGAGCGTATGAGAGATCAGGAATGTCCATATGAATGCAGGAGCTGATACGTGGATCCCTCATGGAAACGTGCCCACCTGCAGTGCGGCACACCACGAGTAATGGAGCACTGTAGTAAAACCTCCACTGTGTGTGTGAGTGAGTGTGTGTGTGCGTAATACTATAATGACAGACCGAGCGACGTAGTGTTTCATCCTCCAGACCACATGAAGAGTGAAGTCCCTCACTGTAGCAGGAACACAAAAACACACACACACACACACACACACACTCTCACACACTCGCTGCGCAGCTGCAGTCTTGGTGTGGAGTTGTGTAATGAGGCAGAACGTCACATTTGGGCAGGACTGCCTCATCTATTCTTGAAACAACATCATATTTTCATCTGAATTTATTCACTGGCATGAAACTGGAAAGGTCTTGGCAGGCCGGCACAAACAGACGTTTCTTCAGAAGCGAAGAAAGACTCCTGTTAGAGCTGCCGAAGGGTCGGCAATGTGCCGGTAAAGTGATCTTTATTTTTAACATCCTGGCACCTTTTGATAAACAGAGCTCTTTTTTTTCATGGGGTTGAGTCAAAAGTTTGGTCACTAGTTATTTTAACCACATGGTACAGCCATATTTGTGCTAACATCAACATCCCTCTCACACACATACACACACACACACACACACATACACACACGTACACACACGTACACACACCCTGACACCTGACTCAAGGTGTTAATCTCCACTGACTCCCCACAGTGTGTGCAGGGTCACTAAAACACCTGCAAATGAGAGAAATCACTGCAATAGTGCTGACTCTGCTCTACTTAGAAACAGAGCCCTGAGAAATGCCCTCCCACCTGTCACAACACACACACACACACACACACACACACACACACACACACACACACACATGCATGTACATGTGTTCGTAAAGAGCCTTATTAAAAGTTTACTATGTGCTTCTACCACAAAGCTTAAGGAAAGCCACAACCGCCTGCAGGTGCGACTTCAACTTCAGCTCTTCACTCTCATTAGTACAGAACTTTCATTACAGTTCCTTTAAGAGCCTTAAGAATAGTAACTGACTTATCAGGGTTTCATTAGTACATCACAACTATATGTACAGATTCTCACAAACTCTCTCTCTCTTTCTCTCCCCCCACCCCCATCTCTCTCTCTCCCCTCCCTCTCTCCCTCTCTCTATATATACACACTACCAGTCAAAATTTTGGACACGCCTTTTCATTCAGTGATTTCCTTTGTTTTTATTATTGACTTCATTGTAGATTAATAATGAAAACATCACCTGTTGCTCTGATGACAGCTTTGCACACTCTTGGCATTTTTTCACTCATTCATGAGGAATCGGCCTGGAATGGTGTTTAATTAACAGGAGTTCTTCATCAAGAGTTCATTAGTGGAGTTTCTCTCCTTCTTAATGTGTTTGGGATCATCAGTTGTGATGGTCGGGTTGGTACACAGTTCCACTGTTCCACTACGGTTCTACTGCACATTACGGCAAGAACCACTTAACTAAGTAAAAAAACAACAGTCCATCATTCCCTTATTACAGATTCTGGTTTCTTTACCTCTGTGTTTACTGCATAATTCCATGTGTTCCTTCATCATTTAGTTTATTTTCAAAATTAATCTACAGTGTAGAAAATAAGAAAAACAAAGAAAAAACATTGAATGGTGTGTGTCCAAACTTTTGACTGGTAGTGTATATTAAAGCCCATGTAACCTATTCACCAAGTGAAACAGGGGGCTGCTACCAACAGGGGGCGCCAAGGAGCAGTGTGTGGTGACGGCGCCTTGCTCAAGGTAATCTCAGTGGTGCTACTAGCAGACCTGGGATTCAAACCTACATCCTTCTGATGGCAGGGGCAACTCTTTAACCACTAGACCACCAGCAGCCCCACTATAATAATAACTATAACTATAATAAACTTCTTATATGTTTGCTTTCATTTTTTACTACTATTTTTTATGCTTCCTGATGTATTAATATTTTTATTTTATTCCTGCAAAGCACATTAATTGACCAGTGTATAATATAACAGGTTATATAAATAAACTTGATTTAATTAATTACATAGAAAAAAAACAATAACAGTCACACAGGCAGAAAACATCTTTCTAATCTTTCACATTTCTGTACAGTTTCTATAATGACACACAATATCAGAAAAGGATCAATTGTAATGGAGAAACTCACAGGTTTACCAGGACAGCCCCGATCACCTGCGTCTCCAACATCGCCCTGAAAATAAGTAGATTTAATAGTTTTTTAAAACCGTAATACTAAGGATACATCCACAGAAGAAGACGCACTGAATTCTGCCCATGTTTGATTGTAACAAGTATCATAATAACCCCAAATTCACACGTTTTGGAGTTTTTTTAGGTTTGCATAGGAGTGACTGACTTACCCGTAAATCCTTAGTGGCGGTCGCATACAGTTTTGTTCCTCTGTTGCCAGGAATCCCAGGAAGTCCACGGTTTCCCTAAACACATTATTTCCTTTTATGGTACAGCACTGTATAAACACAATCACTTGAAAACAACACTGAAGGCCACTAGAAGGCACTGCTGGGTCCATCAGCAGTAACATGTAAACTGTTATGGAGCTTCAGTAAATTATTATAGAGCTTCAGTAAACTGTATTCCAAAGATCCAGTTTTTTTATGGAGCTTCCGTAAACTTTATTATGGAGCTTCAATACATTTTATTATGGAGCTTCCGTAAACTTTATTATGGAGCTTCACTAAACGTTATTATGGAGCTTCAGTAAACTTTATTATTTAGCTTCAGTAAACTTTATTATGGAGCTTCAGTAGGGCTGGACGATATGGCAAAAATTTATATCACGATATATTTCTTAATTTTGGTCGATACGATATAATTCCGAT
>JBBPDE010021245.1:0-10796 GCA_037974605.1 Nannopetersius ansorgii
TGGATAATTGTCACTACATTTTGGCAAAACAAACCCGGTTTGCAAAATTGCGTGTAAACAATCGGAAAAAACTGTAATTAAAATGTGATTGACAGTGGTCTACAATATTTGTTTATTTCTAAAAATCTTACTAAGTCAATGTTGTTTAGCCTATTGACAGATTTTTATAAACTTTTTTTTATATTGCTTTATATAAACATCTAATTTCAAAATATGTGTATGTTTACACCTCTACCATCTATATGATGGAAACATTTACATACTAATACAAGGCATCTAATCAGACATAATTTACTTCTGCTGTAAAATTGTATCATATTGAGGCACCACTGGATCATCACACTATTTTTAAATGGCAATTAATTAAAATCATTTTATCATTCAGTATACCAGAGCTGAGCCCTGTTGTCGTGTTTGTCTGGTAATGTAGGTTAGCAGTGTGTGTGTGTGTGTGTGTATCTGTGTGTGTGTGTGTGTGTATTTTGAGGGACAAGCTGTTTTAGGGCTGTTAACACAAATACACATTATAATTAGAAACTGTGCAAAAATGTTATAGAATGTAATATGTGTTCTGTAAAGTGCAGTGTGGTAGTTTGCTGCTTGAGGTCAGACATCGTGAGGTAGAGAGGTTCAGTTTTGTTATGATGAACAGTTAAAAGGTTGTGGTACCCTGGTTGAGAAGTCTTATGTCCTGAGAATCGATGTTCCTCTTGAGCCTTTCGTGATTTCGTGATCTGATGTTCTTAGCTGCTCTGGTCTTGCATATTCTGGCATAAATGTCCTGCATAGATGGTAGAGCTGGTCTGATGGAATGTTCCACCGTCTAGATCACATTCTGTAGTCCCTAAATGTCCTAAACAGAATTGTTCCGAAGCCAGGAGATGATGTTTTGAGTCAGGTCACTTTCTACAGACTACAGTAAGAAGTGATAGGGATCATTGGAGAGACCTGGAACTTCCTCAGCGGCCTCAGATGGTAAAGATCCCATCTTGCCTTTTTGGACTGGGCTTGAATATGTGGCTGAAATCTGAAGCAGAGAGAACATTAACAGGAGAAGAAAATTCTACAAGAACTATTCTGCAATTGGTAAAGTTGTGTATAAAATACAAATAGAAAATAGAAAACTATTTACAAATAACATTACATATTTACAAATTGTGTGCATTGTGCCTCTCATTATAGCAGTCTGGGACGAAGGCAGGGGATGGGACGAAGACTTCTATTGGTTGTAACAGCTGCAATGTCTCACTGTGCCTGAACGCACACAGAGACTGCTGTAATGAGTGGCATGATGCACACAATTTGTAAATATGTAATGTTATTTGTAAATAGTTTTCTATTTTCTATTTGTATTTTATTAATTGTTGGGATTTTATATTACTGTATTTTGCACAAATAAAATGTACTTTGCACAGTAGAAATGTCCTTGACCTTTTCCAAGCCAAAATTCCAAAAACACAATCGTACAAGATTATGACAAGTCAAAGGGGCTCAGAACAGTGCACAAGACACCTTAAAAGGGTTGTCGTTCATTAAAGACCAAGATAATGAATACAGCTGAAGTGGTTTTGAAGTGTTAACCAAAAAGTCCTTTGGAGTCTCCAAATGTCTGCCTTTGTAAGCAGTCTGCAGTTGTAAAATATTTTTGTGTTCTTTTGAGCTCAATTTTTGAACATACGTTTACAAGGCCTGTGGCTATGACCTAAAGGTGTTTCAGCCCAATTTACAATGCCAGGAGGATCAGGCTCTGCTGAATTCAAAACGTTTGACAAGCGTTTATGAAATCCTTCATTTCATTATGTGTTGCTTTGTGACAGTAGGTTGTACATTTCTTCTCTTGCACAAGAAACTTAGCTTTCAAATGAGGCTCTTAGCTTTCAAACGAGACCAACCACATGCAAAAGGACCCAAAATATGAGGGAGCTGTGAGCTTTTCAGTTCTGCAGTCTGGACAATGGAGGTGAAGATTAAGAGGTTTAAAGCCTGGCTCGGTGTGCTTTCCTGTAATCACACACAGAAAAATGGGCCACTTTCCATTTTCCACCTGGCATTAACATGCAAACTATACAAAGGCAGTGTTCGGAAAACAAAGGCGTATATTCAGTTACATTAACGCCTGTTAAATATGTGTGTATGCAAGTGGATCTCACATTTTCCAGTGACTACAAACACACACCTTTTCTGAGAGCAGGTGTCAGAGAGGTGAGCACTTCTAATCTGACAGCCGATCACAAAATAAGTTTGCTGTTTGGACCCCAAATCGGGGGCAGCTCAAAGTAGTAGTAGGAGGAGGAGTGCAGGGTAGTATGTAAAGCACTAAATCAAATTATTAGGGGTTCGAGCGCGTAGTGCTGAAACCCTCTTGTAATTGTAAGGATTTTTATTATTATTCTCCCTGCAATAAAACGAATCGCGCAGCCCAACCCGTAAGGGCTAGAGAGCTGAAACTTCGTCAGATGGTAGTAGTCTTGTCCGCTACTCAGGCGCAGAAAATCGGCCCAATCAGACTATAGGGGGTGCTACAGCTATCCAAAACGCGTTAGTGCTAATAACTGCTAAACCGCTAGCCCTAGACTCAAAAACTTTACGTCGCTGTAATCCTTGGGTCCACGGAAATCAAAAACGGTCACTGCGAAATTAGGTCTACGACGCACCGTTTTTCCGTAAATTCGATGAATGTCGTAAACCTGCTTTTGCGAACTAGTCCTAGGTTTTTCACCCAATTGGAACCAAACCACTGCAGTAAAAATTTGTGGACAGTGAATATTAATAATTATCAAAAAAAAGTTGAAATTTCCACTCAGTTTCAAAATGGTGCCCAAAAATGTTCAACCGTCGAACACCTATGATGAAACAATTGGCTGTAAATTATGAACGAAATGAGGTATCTTTATCAAACTTGGTACATATGTGTATTACGAAGAACTTTGGTCAATCAAAAAGAATCACAGATTCGCCACTGGGGGGGGCTATAAGGTTGGCAAAACTGTTCCTGGAAACCCTTTAGTCCGATCGACTTGAAATTTGGTATGCAGTGTCTTTGTCTAATGTCTGATAAGGATCCATGAGGACATTGATGTATCTCAAAAAACATGGCCGCCATCGGCCAATTAGTCAATTTCACTTATTAGACAAGGTTAACGGAGGTTGATCAGAACGAAACTCAATGGGCATGTTCGAGTCATGGTCCTAAAGGTCTGTAAGAATTTTGAAAGAAATCGGCCTCTAGTTGGCGCTGACGAGTTTTTTCCCTCAGTATTGACGTGGTGTTTCACATATCCACACAACCTGCACATCATTGGATAGATCTCCTCAAAAGGAGCAACTTTTCCTCAAGAACCATTGCTGTCAATCATACCGTTCATTAGTAATTAACAAATATGATAAAGACCTACTTTTGCAAACTAGTCCCTGGTTTTTCGCCCGATTGGAACCAAACCATGGCAGTAATAATCTGTGGACTCTCTAGATCAATAATTATCAAAAAAAAGTTGCATTTTTTTGTTTTTCCATTAACACTAACTAGCTGATTATGAAATGGGACAGACAAATAAATTCAAAGGCCTACAAAGGGTTAAAAAAAACTCAAAACTTTACAAAACTTGGTAAGAACATGTCTCACATGACAATTATCCAAAGTTTCATGAATATCGGACCATAGGTGGCGCTATAACAGTTAAAACTGCCACAAAAACACATTATTTCCACAGACAATGAGTTCAGGCTTTAAAACAGTCATATATTAATATATTTACACAAACTTCATATCATATGATTGGTCTCCTCATTCTGAACAACTTTGCCTCAAGAATCATTGCTGTCAAACCGTTCATTTATTATTCACCAAAATGTTAAACACCTCCTTCTTCAAACTAGTCTCAGGTTTGTCGCTCAATCTGGATCAAACCAAAACAGAACCATTCTCTGGACTCTCTAGATTAATTATTATCAAAAAAATGTTGACTTTTATCTTTAGGTTAGCTGTTTAACAGGGTCATTTAATAAGTGTAGTGGCCACATATACTCAAAAGCCTATAAAACCAAAACAATTTCAATTTTAATCACTGGGTGGCAGCGGAAAACCACTAATGGGCCAAGTGAAAATCAAATCAGGGCCTTACATGTTTGCTGATGGAGACATTTATAAAATCTCTATTATAACGTTAAATATCACATTCAATAAAGCTTTATCATTTTGCTCATACACTTTTACAAACATTGCAGAAAATAATTGCAGTGAAACCTGAAAATACCATATAAACTCTTTAAAAGAGAAGACTTGCAATAACTGTCACCTATCATTTATATCAAATATCTAAAATAGCAACACAATGTGTGTGAATGTATGCCTGTGTATGTGTGTGTCTGTGTGTTCATCTTAATATAATACTTTAACTATTTCATTTGTGTGTGTTTCTGTATTTGTGTGTGTGTGTGTCTGTCTGTCTGTCTGTCAGCCTATTGTCCATTTTCAATGTGCTTAAATGTTGCCATGTACAACCTCAAAACCCTTCAGATGCTCGAACCCCGCTCATCGCCGCTTGCGGCTATATTTATATGTATAATTTTAAAAGTAGCCTTTTCATGACTTCCAAATGTTTTTAAGTACATTTTACAGTAAATGGGCACATAATCATATCATTTTAACTGGATTCTAAAAGACCATGACCATAAACTGACATTTTATTGAGAAGATTTTGACATTTTAAGTTCCCAAAAATGAAAACAGGTTGGTAAATGGAACAAGGCACAATGTTGCAAAAAGAGAATTACTTATTTCCATAGATGTCTTATGCTGTAAGTACAGCAATGTTTTTAATTGGCAACTTTTTAAACCAGTCTTTATGCTTACGAATGCATAAAATTTGTCACATTTATAAAACATCCTTTAAAATTTCACTCTGTTAGTGCCAGTATAGCCTTTGAATGCTAAACACACATATATACACGCTGAGAGCCAGGCAGCCGTTTGTCCTGGTCCATATCACTCTAATGAGCCTCTTAATGCATAATAAAAAATGAAAGGAATCCATTAATTACAGAAATGGCCTGAAAAATAATGGCGGAAGACAAAAACACAACGCATCCAGCAATAAATGCGGTACAGACCCAAAGCTTTGGAGCAGAACATTCATAGCTGGATGGAAATGGTCTGACTGAATGTCTGGCTGGAACAGATGCCCTGGCATTACACTGTTGGCATGATTGGACACAACAGAGCGAAGGACGATTTCTGTACGATTCATGTGTTCACAAACCCTGTCTTTAGAGAGGTTGGTAGTGTGTTGGGTGGACGTGTGATTTATCTATTCTTGAAAATTATGCATTTTTGCCATTTAAATTGCTCCAAAAAGCTATTATTGTGATGTTAAACAAGCTTTGCAGAATAGTTTGCATTCAACAAAATCAAATCAAATTAATTCGAATCCTGTACTTAATCCTTCTTATATTGAAGTAAACATGACAAAATACATGCAATCGTGCAATAATTTTTAAATTCTTGTAGAACTAGGAGATACATGAAAACTTTCCAGAACATCTCAATTTTTGAGAGCAAAATTTTGGGCTGTAGGCTGCTGATTGGTATGTCTTCATAAAATGAGAGCCTTTTAATGTTTAAGAGTTTTTAATGTTTTATTTGAATTATTTAAGTTCTGTAAACACTGCATCATTGCTCTTGTTCTGAGGTTTTGTCAGTTCCTTTAAAATGATGCTTTAAAGATGTATAATAAAGAAACCACTCTGTTTTAAAATGTCTAAAAGGTCATTTGGTAGTACATAATTTAGCATAATCCAGATATGGGTAATATACTACATTTTCTGTTAATTTTTCAGAATAAATTTCTTGCATGCAGATGTTCTAGAAATATAGGCGATTTTTGGTTCTCAGTGTAACAAAAACACTTTTAGAATGAGCCCAGTATCAACCAGATGGCTGTTGGTGTGTGCGCAGCTCTGGGTTTGAATGGTTTTATTACTGTATGTTATTCAAGTGTGTGATTTTAGTACTGTAATGTCCAGGAAATGTGCTTTACCTTAATAAATGCAACAATTAACTTTAAGTACTTAGAGTTTTGGCCATTTTCATGTAGAATGTTTTTGGATTGTTTGGTCTGTATAGGGTCCTGTAGGTCTTCCTGTTACTTGCAGTTGATTGCAGTGTTTGATCTGATTGACTGTAGTGGGTTTACTGATCTTGTGAGGAATGGGTGAAAGGCTGTGTGTTGGACAGACTACTTTGCATTGTTTCACTGGAGATGCACCCATGAGCCACAGCATTGCGACCACCAGCCGAGTATCTCCTGATCTCCTTTTGCTCCCCAGACTTTAGATTTTCTTGAACATTTCTTTTACAGCTTCATAGGTAAGGTTGCAGTTTTCTAATATAAATAGACCCCAGGAACTAATCACACCAGGAACATTCTGTGAGTGTGTTGACATCAGATTTAACCCAGTCTTTTGAAAAGGAAAGACAATATAAGTGGAGGACTGAACATCCTAACCCAGACAGTTTCTTCCATACAAAATTAAAGGTCTGGTGGTCAGAAACACTCCATTACCTGTTAAAAATGAATTATATTTTAGCAAAGCTATGGCACGCCCCAGTCACCAAGGTACTGACCAAGGTACTATTAACCAGTCTATGTATCTTATGAAATTTCCTCTGGGATCAGTACAAAGTTCTGATTCTATTATTATATCATTATTATTTTTATGGTTTGTTTATGATTACAATGATTATTTATCACCAGTTAGTCTAGTGTTTCCGAAATCACGCACTTGCAGACTTTTAGAGCACAATTTTAGTGCGTAGTGCGCTCACACTGAAAACTACGCTAAAACCGGATGGTGCTGTATCTGAAATCGGCCACAAAATGCAGTGTAGAACGATGGACACTATGCGCACTAAACGGGTGCCATTTTGATCCTGTAGCAAGTTTTTGAGTTGAATAATGGTGGCCAACAGTGAAAGGCAGCTGGTGCATATTAATGTAATGTTAATAAAATTATTTTACTGATGTACACTACGGTAAAACCGGCAGATATTTTGGCGGCTGGAGAATCGCGAGCAAATGTTAGTCTGTCAATTCTGCAAAGTGCAAAACATTAGTGTTCCATTTAGGACAGCACTTACCCATGGCAGTGTGCACTACAGAAGTCAGTGCGCACTACACACTAAATCTCAGTGTACTGACGCAAGTGCACGATTTCGGATACACTGTTTAGAAAGCTAGTCAACAAATGAATGTTAATTAACAAATGAATGTTAATTAATCATCTGTGATTGAGATTCTGCATGTGCAGCACTGACATTTTGCAAATATCCTAAATGCATTCATCATGTGAACTTAGAGCATGTTTTGTAATTCCAGCATTAGCTTAAGTCTAAACCCCAACACTCGTTCACTTCCCACTGCCAGTGTAACATCCTTAGAGAGAAGACTTCTCGAGCAGTGCTCCTGTTTGCTTTCTGTGGATATAGATCTGCCAGAGCATGCCTGCTCCCAAAGCACAGCTGTCTCCATGCTCACGGTGGATTACAGTCCCTCTCTCCGTTATTTCCTCTGTGGTTGACTGAGGAAACGTCTCAAATGTTCTTGTAGAGTTACCTGCCCGCTGGGTCACCTCTGAACATTTCCCACTGGTGCTTGCTTACTTCATTGCTTAATTCCTCTTTTCTTTGCTTTTGCTCTCCTAATGTTCTCAGTCAATACATTCTTTAAGGTCCTTCAGTGGTTCTTCACCTGGATGTATAGATATAGGGTGGTAGAGGCCTAGTGGGTAAAACATTCAACTATGGACCTGATGACCACAAAGTTGCAGGTTCAAAGCCCCCACCTTCTACCACTGTGTCCTTCAGCAAGACACTTAACCATCATTATCTCCAGGAAGACTGTCCCTGTAACTAACAACTGAAAGTCACTGTGGATAAGAGCATCTGCCAAATACCCCTCAACATATCCAAGACAAGCTTTCAGTTGCATTATGTTGTACTTCTTCAAAGTTTAAAATTTTTATTTTTATTTACAGTTTATTTACAGTCCCACGTCACACTTACAAAGTGAGAACCATCTATTGTTCCTAAAAAGTAAACGTGTTTTTTTCTGTGGTGTCTTCATCTGGGTGTTCATCAGATTTGAGCTTCAGGAAAAAAAGAAATATTTGTGATATGTAAGAACTTACTTTAAAGCCCAGTCATGCCTGCATCCAGTGAAATTCATACATTCATTTCTAAAGGATTCAGCATTGTGAGGGATTTGTGGCTCATATTTCTGAAAATGTTGTATTCAACTACAGTTAAAAACTAGGAGTAGAGTAAACAAGACCATTTTGAATCTGACAATTAGCATTTCCAAATCCTCACTGGATGTCCCTTTGATGCTTTAAAATTGTGATATTTATACATGGTTTTCTCTCTCTCTCTTTCTCTCCCTCTCTCACACACACACAGAGCTAGAAATGTGTATTAAAAATGAGATAAAATGCCAAATCTACTTGGTTGAATATGCCAGTGTTCTGAATAGATCTACTGCAATTATGTTGTACTGTAGGAAAAGTGAAGTAGGGAGATATGGACCCATATCTCCCTACTTCACACACACACCCACACACACACCCACCCACCCACCCCAGGGCCTCCTGAGTTCATGTGATGAACACTTCATGTTGTAATTTGATGCTGTTTTGGAACAAATATTACACTGTAATCAAGAGAAAGCCAATAGTGACTCTGCAGAGATATGAATTACCTTGTTTACTTTTACTCTTTCCTCTGTTTTGGCAAATTATGGTTATACTTGTGGTGAGTGAGGTTACAAAGCCAAATTAAAATCATTTTTCCCCAAAGCCCCCAAGGCTGCAGCTGCACTCATCACTGTGATTTCGGCTGTGGCCTAATGGACAGACAGTGTTTTCACAACACGCTGAACTGGGGCAGTTTGAAGAACAAGATATTGCAAGACACACCATCATCTGACATCTTTTTAAACCTCGTGTCACAAGCAGAATATAATCAATTAGTTCTGTAATTTACAATTTTGCAGTTGTCAGCTGGGAAAAACATACTATTATAAAATTATCTACAGCTCCAGGAAAAAATAAGAAACTGAACAAAAATGTTCAGTTTGTCAGGTTTTATCGTTTATAGCTGCAAGTATTGACCTGAACAACTTTACCTTATTTATTAAGAACTGCTGACAATATTTCCTGACAAAATTTCCAAATAAAAAAAAATGATGTTCTTTAAATCTTCTTTTTAAAAGAAATGACAAAACATCAAAATAAGTGAAATAATGCAATGTTTATTCTGTAAACATGAAAAATCAAACAAATCTCCTGTTCACTCTTAAACAAAATGGCAATAATTATCTTTGACAAACTTCTAGTAGTGTTTTACCATCCAACTTGTCTAGTAGTGTGAGAGGAGAGTGTTGATTACAGCAGTGTTTTTATACTTTTCCTCATTAAATAAGATGCGATTCCAGTGATCACATCAAGCAGAATGAGGTGCTTGTGTAGGAATTTAACAGACACTGGCATGGAATGGTCGTCATCCTCAGTGATGCCGATATACAAATAAAAAAAATAAGGGGAAAAAAAATGTTTTTTTTCCCAGAGCTCTATATTACGCCCATAAATGCTGGATTACACATCTGTGGGGGAAAAAATAATCTGATCCAATCCTTGAACAAATCTATCATGAAAAACTGTCATTGTGAGATAAGATGTTAGCCATGTGTTAATGTCCATGGGTTTGTTTAGTTTTTGATAAGTTCAGAGGGTAATTTTAAGTGAAAAACATCAATAATTTTTTTTTTTTTTTTTAAATGCATCATATATATGTCAGAGTGGTGGCCGACACTCTGAACTCCCTCGGAGTAAACAGGAAGAGCCAGACAGGCAGGTCTCCATGATCAGGATGCGTCTTTATTAAACAAAACCAAAGAACAGAAATGAGCACAATGACCACCGAGAATCAGGTTTTCAGAAAGCAGGACACAAGCAGGGAAGTTGAGGTGATTGACACATAAGGATGAACTGACAAAGACAGACTTATGTACTGAACTAAATCAAAGAGGAAACACAAGGCAGCTGAAAACAAAAGGAGACACGTGATACATACAGAAATGTCAAAAGAAGTGTTCTCAGAACACACTGAACAGAAAACAGGGTCAAAAATAAACAGAAACAGTGGCCTCTAGCGCCCCCGACCGTGACAATATCATAGTATCACTCAATATTTATTCAGAAAAAGTACAAAAGGCTAAAAAAAATTAAATAAGCCAATATTCAGAGATCAGAAGCAAAAATAAGATTTATAAGTTGACACGGTTTGTTTTTTTTTTCCATTGCAAGGTTTCAGAATATACAATCAGTCAGGAAATACACAAGCAGGTCGTACACTAGAGATGTACCACATAATTTGATTTACAAATCATAACATTTCCTGCTTCATCAACTAGATTCGTATTTCTGACGCTTCAGATACACTCTTGAAAATCAAGTTTTGTAAATAGTTAATATTATTCTGGAGGTTCTTCAAAAAAACCCTTCAGTTGTTTCCAGTCACAAGCAAACATTGAATTACTTGTCAAATTACATATATTGTTGACTTTTTAAAAGTCAAGAATTAACATTTAACAAATGGAATAAACTTAAATATGGTGGGTTTTATCTTTTGGAAAAACTATAAAATACACACACACGTATGTATGTATGTACATTTACGGCATTTATCAGACGCTTTTATCCAAAGCGACTTCCAATTCCTAATTACAGGGGACAGTCTCCCTGGA
>JBBPDE010021272.1:0-10795 GCA_037974605.1 Nannopetersius ansorgii
TATATATATATTTGCTCGATGAAAGAAATTAGAATTACTTATGTTGGCAGTATGATGTTCAGTGCCAAAAATGCAGCTGTAGATCAATTTTAAGAGCTGCTCATGCATTAATCTTGAAACTTTTCATAGATTTACTAGTCTTTTTACTTACAGGTGCAATGTGCATGTACTAGTTGTTTTTCCTTGCTTGAAAATGCAGCAACCTTTTGCATGTTGATGCAAACACTGGTCAGCACCACAACATGTTTGAGTAATTGTGAGCTTTTTTGTTTCTTCCTCAAAACAACTTGTGACCCTGAGTTAATATACTTGCATCCACTTCCCAAGGTTGTAACCTTGCCTGGCACAGAAAAACCCTGAATACTTATCTGTTTAAGTGTTATATAACATAATTAGGGCACATGATGTGTACTATGTGATTTAAAGTATTCACAACCCTGTGTAGAAAAGGCAACAAGAAACCTATGTCTGTGTCCAATGTTAGCTCGAAGTTCATTATTACAGTGCACAGATAATGTATGTACTGGTCATTCTTGTGTTAAAAGTGCTCTTTGCAGAGACATCAGGTTTGACCTTTAGCAAACTCAGTTTGGGTTTTAGGGGAATTTCATAGACTCAAACGCGTTTAAATCTCAATAGCATTAACAGTATGCTCAGGCTGCAAACATTTGTTATTAATGTTCATACTAACTTTATCTACGTGTAGTTGTCCACACTTTCAACCATAGTCAGATTAATAGAGCAAAGGTGGTTCTTATCTGTTGATAACACTTCAGTCAAATGATCCAGAACAATCATTCTAAAATACCGCATGCATGGACCATATTGCACGGTATGGTATAACCTAATCAGGAGAAGTAATCTTGTTTTGATGTACTGAGTGAAAAGAATTAGGTCAATGCAATAAGGAAACACAATCTTAAGGTGCATTTGCTGGTAAAAGAGCCCATTGGGTCTGATTCACCTCACTGCTGCATTCGTTGCCTGGATACAAAGCTCTGAAAAAGCAATTGTCTGTCAGGTTCTTGAAAAGCATTGTTATGTCATGTAGCATGCTGTAGGGTGTAGCCATGGTATACATAGACAGAGTGATAATCTGAAGAAAAGAGGGGTTTATTAAAGAGAAATAGAGTTGTCAGAGGTCTAAAACGCTATTTGAATTAAGTTTTTGAGTCTAGTGCGTTTAGCCACAGATAAATAAAAACCAAAGAAAACCTGGTAGAATATGCTAGTTACTGTTCATTTCAGCATGTGTTTCTGTTACTAACCACTGTTTTATTGGCCTCAGTGGTCAGGTGGCACGGATGGCATGATACAGTGAAGATGCTGATTCTACTTCATTCAAATCACACATGACACAGATCTACCTAATCAAGAATGGTGTTCGGGATGAAATAGAACACAACCCCCATACGTAGTTACCCGTACAAAGGCTTTCCTTCATTGATGCTGTTGTTATTGTGACCTAATTGTGGTACATATGTAAGATGAGTTCCTGACTGACTCACATGAGGTTTAGGGTGACTTGGTGCAAAATCATAAATCATAAGTAACCGATATCACATCGGCCTTCTACTTTTTCAGTGAACTGTCTCTTTTTCAGTGGGTGTCACACAGATACTATTAGCTTACCTTTCAGTTCAGTTTAATTCAACCATTATTGGGAGAAATAATCCTTATTTATTATAGTCAAGGTAGACAGGAAGGTACTTTTTTTTAAAAAAAGAACAAAATGATATATGTTTTATAATAAGATGAAAATGATTTTCTTAATGTTTAAGCTTGGAAATGTCTGATGAAATGTCTTTCAAATTAAAGCTTCTGGTTAAAACAGGCCTGTAAGCACAGCTCTGTGAGGCTTCCTTGGCTTGTCATTTGCTAGTTGATTGATGAACAGTCAAAGAAAGCTTCTATTCTAATTTGCCTAAACAAAAGAATACCTCAGTTTGAATGGGCTTTAGTCATGAAGGTGGATAGGATGTTTTCTTTTCTCTCTAAAGAACAAACAGTCGGTGAAGATAAAGACATGCAATTTCAGAAAAGTGCTGTGTCATACTTTTGTTACTGTATATCCATTTAAACAGCCATTTCATAATTTAAACACATTTTTTTAGCAAAATTTGTAATTTCTTCTTTGAGTCAAGGGATTATATATTGATAATGTTGATAATGTATGTATAATACACTAGTAAGCACACACTCTTGCTTATATTTTCATGTATGTGTAAGGCAGCAGAAGTTTTGTGCCAGTAGGTGGCACTATTGCACCACACTATGACCTATGATTTACTATGATTTACTTGCGCTTTTTGGCCCCTTTGTGATTCTGTATTACTTCAATTACGTCTTCTCCGTCGTACCCTGTATTCTCCGAAAACCATCATGTACCAAACCGTGGCCCATGTACCATGACGGTTCGGTACGAATACATGTACCGTTACAGCCTTAATATATATGAAAACTATGTTAGTTGTAAGTTACCTTTAATTTAATTCTAATGCAAAATTTATTTTCATATAGATCAAATGCAACAATGGTAGATAAAATACTACAAACATGCATTTATACTCCTGAGATTCTGCTAGGATGGTTTTACCCTTTTCAGGTATTCCTATTAATCAAGTGATCGTAAAGGCTCTTATTTTCGTTTTAACTTCATATATTTTCATATTTCATAAAATTAATTTTGTACTACTAATTGTGTTTGACTTTTACTTCATACACACATACTTTGTAACTGCAAGCATGCATGTTGTGAGAGATGTTTATGCTTTTCAGCACTGTAAAGACAGTCACGGCCTTGGCAAAGTATTGACCCCTAGGGCTTCAGTCATGTGGCTTAAACACAAGGATTATTAAACAACAGTTTAAGTGCCCACTGAACTGTAAGTTAATTCTGTGTGGACATAAAACAAAAATAAATATATAAATAAATAAATTAAGGTATTTAAACTGAATGATTTGAGTCCCTGCCTCACGCCCACTGGCCCCAGGATAGGTTCCGGGGATCTGCGACCATAGTAAGGTGTAAGCTGTTATAGAAACTGAGAAAAAGGGTTTTGAAATTCCACATTTTATAAATGTGTTATAAATTTTTTTATAATTAATTTGTTCAGCCATTGTTGTGGACTCTCGCTTAACCTGCGTTTGATACTGTGTATCTTGACTTTATGCCTGACACGTTTAGTTACTATGGCACATCCTGGCAATCTGGCTGGATGTTCATTAGCCCATTTGGATAAAGCAGGGGCTCCAGCAGTGATTATGTAGAGGTATTGTCATCTCTCGCCGCATTATAACACTTTATATATATAACGTATCCAAACAATGCAAATGGAAAAAAATGGTATAACATGGTGTAACTGTGTAGGTCAGTGTTCACCAGCCTTAATCCTGGAGATCTGCCTTCCTGAAAAGTCTAGTTCCAGCCATGTTCTGCAACATCTAATGTCATTAATGAACCTTCTGAAGTCCCTGATTGGCTGCAGTGTTAAGTAAAGGGTATGCAGGTGGAAAGTAAGCTTGGCTGGAAAACAGATCTCTAGGAGGGGAGTTAGTGACCACTGATGTAGGTCATGTATACGCAGCTTGAAATATCACCGCCTCCATCTTAAAATGCTTTCCTGTGCCTGTTCTTCCCTTTCAGAACACAAAACATTTTTTTCCTCCCAGAAAAACACACTGTTAAAAGGACGGTTTGTACTATTGTCCTAATTTCTAATGGATTAATATTCATCACATTGGTTGTGGTTTAGTACACAGTAATGAAAACATTGAATTATATGTGTCATCCTGACATTTAACCATAACAGATTTGTTTATTTTCTCATTTATTCTTTGTTGTAGTATAATGTTGCATGTAACAAATGACCCAGTGGCCATACAAGCAGTTATGAAAGCAGTTAATTTAATTATATTCTGTCAAAACAATGTTTAGCACACAAAAACGGCATTCATCCCCTAATAAATAATATTTTACAGCCCAATAGTCAATACACTGCAGTCTTATTGATATATTTTAATAGATTAACTAGTAAAATAATGTCAAAATAATGAGGTTATGTTTCAAAAGAATGCATTATTCATTTAAATGACTGATTAATGGACCCCATGTGGCACTTCAAAATATTTATCAAAATTATTATTGATCAAAAATGATCAACATTTTATTATTTCATCTAATTTAATTCCGGTCACAATTTCCTCGAGTCATACTCTGTACAGGTTGATGAGTAAAACAAAAGGCATCTCAAGAGAATGCATCTAGCAAATTAAATATAAAGTGAGTAGAAATGTTCTGGAGTATAAAACCTTTTGAGAACCTTATATTTGCTCCAGTATGTTTTAGTGCCAGAATAGCACAAGTATTCAAACCCTTGTGCTTAGCAAGCACCTGTTTTCACAAATGACAAAGTAATCACAAAGTTGACAATTATTTGTCGATAATTAAACATAATCATGTTCTACTTAATCTCTATTAATTCTGCCAAGAAAGATGTGGATGAATCACTACTAAAAAATGTGCAAAACTGTGACATACAACAAAATATTTAGGATTGTTGTTGGAGAAAAAGCTTTCTCTACAAATTATTAGTGTGTAGAGGCAAACCCTGTATTTGTTTTGTCTTCTTTAATTAAATATCTGCAATAAATGTTTTATTTTGGAAAGTGTTCTAGAATAGGTGTATGTGTGTTTGTGTGTGTGTATGAATGTATGTATATATCCTCCTGAGATTCGGCCCATTCATTTATGTCCCTTATAATGGACATTTTGTTCACCTGTATCTTCCTTAAGATTTTGGAGTTACCCCATCAAGCCCTATAGTGTTCTGTAGAGGAGACCCTGGGCTTTCCAGTGATGGTCATGTGAGGGGTTTGCATGCTGGAAACAAGGACTGCAATTGCAAGACATACATGAGGTGCACCAAACGCAATATATTCTTCTTTATAACCAAAAATAAAACATGCTTCCAGGACTGTCACACCTAAAATAGAGGATGCTCTATGACTTATAATTCACTGTTGAACTACAGGTTTTGTGTGATACAGAATTTTATTGTTTTGATCAAATTGACTGTGTTAATATCACATTTTTTATTTTCTAAATTCATTTCTGTTTTCACATGGAAATTGTCCTGTTGTCCTCTACAGTGGACATGCTGGGAAATTAAAATAAATAATATATTCAAAGAAATTTAAATTGTACGGTGTTTTTTAGGCCCAAATAGATCACACAAAAACTATGCAATAATTTGTGTTGACTTTACAAATGACACTGAATAGAATGCTATTGATTGCATCGATTGGTTAGATAAGGCAGATATATGCTTGTTTCTCTCATCACGAAAGAATAAATAGTCGGAAAATAGATTTTTCACCATGCTGTGCACTCTCTTGTATTCGTTTAAAAACGTCGAAGCCCTTCTTTCATGCAGGGGGCATCCGCAACTCAAGGTTAAGGTTGAGTTAAGCAAAATAAAGAGGAGGAGGGGTGTAGAGGAGTGAAGAGAGAGGCTAATAACGATTTAGAGTGTGGAGGGGGAGAAAAGATGATCAGAGAGGCCACTAGAGGATCAGGAGAGATAGAAGGAAGGAAGGAGAAACAGGGAGACATGTCTCACACGCTAGGCAGCATGTGACCTCTCAGGGTGTGACGCTCACGTTTCAGCCGAGTGCTCTCCATTGGGAGGATGAGTGTTTTGTGTGTGTGTGTGTGGGTTTTTTGGTTTTTTTTGCAGTTGCACATGGCCTCCCACCCTTTTCTCACCCGCTGAAACAAAAGAGGGCAACCTCAGCTTGAGAGGGAGACTGCATGGGTTTCCACATGATGGTATTCTGCCAGCCATGTGACTGGCTGCAGATTATTCAATGACTCATCAATACGATGGCGTGCCGTGAGCTCTGATCAAATTCTAAAAGACTGCATTAGTGCCTGTCAGCTTAGTAACTTTAGTAGCGTGAAAAAAGTTTTTTTTATGGCACCATTTAATATTTCACTAGAGTATTATGCCAAAAGAAAGACTCCCTGATCGCTGGAAATCCCACATGAGTTCAACAAATGGAATCCATTGAGTGGTAGCTAGTTTTTCCCTGCCACAAATCAGAGTGTATTTTAAGCCACTCTCAGCAATTTAATTCCTCTCTTCCAAGAAATCAGCAGTGCCATCATTGCGACTGGAGTAAGGTCTCTAGCAAACAAAGGATTGGTTGAGTGTTTGGGGCCTTGTGATGAGCTGCTCTGACGTGGCTTCATGCATCTGCAGCCAAGCCCCACAGGGCTCCAACTTTAAACAGTCTCCTGTTACTCACTCACGACAGGCCAGCTAACACAGGGCCATCATCTCTGGGCCAAGGTTAAACAGTGGCATCTGTAGCTTTGAGAATCACTGCATGTTGAAAATGCTTGATTATCAGTGTCATAATTCCAATGCTTAATAGAGTTTCAGTGTCATAGAGGCTCATAGAACTTAATGTGGTATTCATATTAACACACGTTCAATACACAATCATTTTATACATTTTCCTCTGGTTTTATAATAAAACTCTTTTTGTTTAATGATGATCCAAGATCGCAAATCTATAAAGTGTCAATAAACCCAAAAAGCGATCTAGAGGGCTAAAGGGTTTAAAAATACCCCAAACCCTAAAGATTAATCAAGTGATAATCAGAACAATTGCTTGATTACAATCCATTTCCATTCCAATTGATTGTGACTCCTGCTTATAAATATTTATGCATATTTTTAATCTGCTCCTGTAAAGCTTATTGCATGACCTGTGTGTATGAAAATGGGCTATACTGTATAAATAAACTTGACTTCCTTTGACTTGGCTTGTTTTGTATGATATAAAGTTTCTTTCTATTGTAGAGAGAAATCCCTTACAGAGCTGTGTCAGTACATTGTGTACATTGTTAGATATAAAATGAGCATACAGAGGGCGTTTCAGGATCATGTTCTAGCACGGATTGAAATCCAGTGGGACTGTCCCGGGTGAATCCAACACCTTACAAGCTTTCAATAACATTTCTGCCTGGTTTTAGGTGTTAAGTCTGATCACCAGCTGTCATTCAAAACATGTATTACTGTAATTCGAAGAAAAAAAAGAATAATAGTTCGACATCTTAGTGTTCTTGAATAGTATTAACCGAAGGACTGTAGAGGTATGAAATAGTGTAAACTTTGCAATTGGAAAGTGTATTTAACCAAAAGTAAATGAAGCCATTGGTTTCATAAGTGCTTTGGGCTCCACTAAGAGTGAATTCTTGCATGATGAAGCACTTATCATGTGCATATTTGACCTCATTTGTTTCAACTCCATAGACTGCAGCCAGGAAAGTCTCACTGCCTCACCCCAACATGGGAGTAGAGACTCAGTAAAAGTATGTAATACTAAACACTCCTTTCTTCAACATTAAAAACAAATGTGATATCTCTTTCCTCAGGCCTACCCTATGGCTGGGATGAAGCATATACTGCAGAAGGTGTCAAATACTACATCAAGTAAGTTTCCTGAGGTCTTTATGTACAGCTCTGGAAAAAAAAAATAAGAGGCCACAACAAAAAGGTTCAGTTTCTCAGGTTTTATTTTGCATAATTTTAAAGCAAATGACAAAATATTGCAATAAGAGAAATGATGCAGTGTTTACAGAACATAATTCAAAGAAATCTCTTGTTCTGTCTTAAACAAAATGGCAATTACCTTTGAAAAACTTCTAGTAGTGTTTTACCATCCAACTGGTGTCAGTGTGGGAGGAGAGTGTCGATTACAGCAGTGTTTTATACTATTCCTCATTAAATAAGATTCAGGTGACCACTAATCAGTACCTCATAAAGCAGAACGTGGTGTTTGTGTAGGAATTTATCAGACACTGGCAGGCAATGGTTGTCATACTGATAGAGATGTATAAATGTGTAAAGAAAATAAGTTGCAGTGGTCACTTATGTTTTCCAGAGCTGTATTTTTAAAATGTTTGTTTTTTTGTTTTTTTTTTACAAAGAAATATTTTTTGTCAATGCCCATCTACCAACTTATAGAGGAAACACTACCCTCTTCATGACTCCTTTGGGACGCTCATGCCTGTTTACTTGTTCCATTAATTGGTAATTGGTTCAATGTGATGTGTGTTTTTGTGTTCTGTTTAGTCATGTGACTCAGACAACATCATGGACTCACCCTGTGATGAACTCCCTGGGTCTATCAGAGCCAGAAGCAAATGACCAAACCCAGAACACCCCAGAGGCCAAGGGTTAAACCACTCAACCTTACAGAACTGGCATTGCTTGGTCACTTTTTGTGAAAGTCATGTGTTTGAGAAACCAAACTGCAACTGCATTAAATACAAACTCATAAGTGGCATCGTTACAGGACTGATTAATAATTCAAACCCAGCAGGCCTCTTTTAAGAGGTTTCGGGCTTGTTTTTCATCTCTGTATGGATAATAATGAGATATAATGACTATTTATCGAATGACATAAAAGTGTTTCACAGTATTAGGAATCTTGTTTATTTAAACCCCAAATCAGAAATTGCCAAAACAGTAGCATACTTTGTGAATTTACAGTCATTAACAGTTCATAAATATTGGTGCTCATCATAAAGATAAGAAAAAGATCATGAAGAAATGTCGTTAATTAAATCAACACCACTTTTGGAATATTTGATATATTTATTAATGCAAGTAGAGTAAGTTTCATTTTATAAGTCTGTCTAAATTTTCAGAAAGTTGTCATCCATAACATACTGTTTCACTGGGGTATAAAGAGGAGGTTACAGCAATTCCCTTCCTCATTTATGTACAAATGAAATCAGACAATGGCGATAAAAAATTATTATTTTGCCCCCATATACCGTAGAAGGGCAAGAATTTCTCTAAGGGTGTGTCAGAAGAAAACCTATTCTGTCATGAGGTAAGCGTGAGTTTGGAGTTTCCTAGACTCTAGTGGAACTTTGTTCTATGGTTCGATGAGAAATAGTTTTTTGGCAACAAACACTCAAGGACATCACAAAGCGAGTTTAAATTTAGATTTCTGACTGTTTCTGCCAAAAAGATAAAAGGGGATCGAAGTTTCAGCAGGATGCTGATCCAAAAAAACACAAAATGATTGAATGACCACAAAAACAAGCTGTTGACCTGGTTATCTCAGTCCCCTGACCTAAAATGATTGGAAAATTGTGGGGTGAGCTGGAGGATTTGGAGAGATTCTGTATACTTGATGGCTCTTTTCAACCATTAGAAGAGAAAACACATTGCTGTTATTGTAGCGAATGGAGACTGAACAAGGTACTAAATGCAAGGGTGCCATTTTGTTATTGTGATATTGAGCTAATTATCCACAAATACTTTTTTATGACATTTTTATCCATTTTTACCCAGGGTGCCAATGATTATGAGTCTAACTACTCTCATAAAAATGAGTATGTGGGAGACCTCTGGGTCTATAGCAAGACTACAGGTTCTTCAGTCGTACCAGACTGACAAGAAGTGTTCTGTTTCATAAACTGACCTAAATTCTTACTAGGGGCTCGAAGGACATTTGCCAAGTCACTGATAATGTCTATGGAGCATATAGTGTGTTCATATTCACGTTTTTATAATACTCAGTGTTCATGAAATCAATACATAGCATTTGCGTAAGTCATGTCATCAGATGGAAGAAGGGACCAGAAGATGAACTTTGATGTGACGATCTGTTTTCCTCCATCTGCCTACTTGTTCTTTTATTTCAGGAATTTCCCTTCTGATTCTACTCCATTCTTTACTCTTTTCTTAGTATCTCCACCAAAACAATGGCCAGGCCCATTCACCCTTCCCTTTCTCCAGAAACACCCTGTCCATTCTCCAGTCAAACAATATCAATACTCTTTGAAGTCAAAGTAAATGTCCTCTTTTGTATAAATTGGAAAGTCAGTGAGAGGACGAGCCAGGCTTTTGAGAACGCTGATCGGTACGATTGGGCGCGACGTTCATATAAACATACTTTACTGCATCTTTGATTGACATACAGGTGGTAGATTAGTGTAGTCAACAGCCATCCAAACCAAATACAACAATAGAGGTTGTTTATTATTGTCAAACCTTTTTTTAGGTGCCCTCTTATCTGCTACAGTTGAATGGAACACGTTCCGCTGTCCACTATGGTGTGTTAGTGAGGCGTAATTGTGCGTTCATGTTTCATTTTTGTGCACTCTGACATTGTCAACGCAATAAAGCAATATAACTACAACTGTTGTAAACCTTTGTGGAGTTTATAACTGTTAAAAGGTATAGCACACATGTACGCACTACCTGCTGCTACATGTGTGGTTTTAGCTGTCTGCATTTCCAGTAGACATGTGAAATCTCGATGTTGTACCCTAAGCCTTATGTGCATATTTTCTGAACGTTTCTTGTCTTCGCAGGTTTGCTTTGCTATTTGCAGGTTTGCTTTATGCTTTTATTATTTAAAGCTCTGCCTAAAAACATAGATTTCTAGTGGAACGTTTAGATTATTGATTATTGATTTGATGTTTTCCCTGTTTTATCTGGGAATGTTTTCCGACTTTGTTGTGGTAGCTTAATAAAGTTCTGTTGTCAAATCTATTTCCATTTCAGGTTCTTCGTTTTTTATTGTTGTGTTGTGTCGATATCAAGAAAACCATTTCAGAGCTTGGTTTGTGCTCTTGGTGTGCACGACTTGGTGCCCAGGGCGAGGAGTATTGATTTTTTTTTTCCGCTCTCTCTCTCTCTCTCTCCCTCTCTCTCTCTCTCTCTCTCCCCCTCTCTCTCTCTCTCCCTCTCTCCCTCTCTCTCTC
>JBBPDE010021382.1:0-10790 GCA_037974605.1 Nannopetersius ansorgii
GAGAGAGAGAGAGAGAGAGAGAGAGAGAGAGAGAGAGAGAGAGAGAGAGAGAGAGAGAGAGAGAGAGTGAGTGAGTGAGTGTATCCAGTAAAGAGCTGGGTGGTCAGAAACTGACCGTTGAAGAGTACCAATTTTCAGGTTGTTGGCTGCTGTCCCCCAGTGGTCATGGTGATACTGTCAGAGGCTCTTGGGATAGTATTTATGTCTGGTGAAATGCATGATTGGAGGATCGAACATAGCTAATTCATTTTAGTGCAAGTCTATACACCAAACTAATTCATCATTAATAAGTGGTTGGACACAAAACCTATGTGATAATTTTCTTAGTTAATGGTGTGTGTGGCACTCAGGGCAAGCACCCGTTGGTCCCGCGATAGACTCCAGGTACTTGTAGCCCTAGTAAGAATCTTGCAGTTCCAGAAAATAAATGAAGGAATGAATTTTCTTGAGTTTTATGATATAGCATATACCATGAAGTGAAACTACAAAGGCTACATTTACTGTGTTATGTCTGTTTTCCATTCTTTTTGTAGGCTATAGTAAACAGCTGTGTGGGCTACAGGTAGCAAAGGGGGAACCTGACAGGGAGGGTCTTTGCTAACAGGGCTGATGGTGATTTGCTTGTTGTGGATGTTAAATATGGGTAGTCTATTCAGCATAATTATCGCTGCTGTTTTCTTTTTCCATTCCATCAGCTGTTCTGTCTGGCCAGGGAGTACATTTGAAGGAAGAGTTAGTTCCTGCTTTTTAACTCTGTTGATGGCCTTGGCTAAAGGAATGCCTCTGTAATTCCATCTGTAATTTTTACAAACTCATATTTACAGCAGTTATTATGGATTCAGCAATCAGTTTTGACCTGCAGTGTGTTTTTATTTGGCTCTGTAAGCTAAGCAGATATTTAAAACATATTTGTTTCTACTTGGTTCTAAGTACTTCAGTATAATTACAAGTAATTTGTTCTTATTGTCTTTTGAAAATGCTTTGTCTCTTACATTCAGCGATTTGACTTTGTTGCAAATCAGTCACTATCAGGAGGATAATGGGGAACAAACGCTACTAAATTTAAATATACAACCGCTTCTCTTTTCGATTTACCCAAAGTCAACAAACAAAGGGAGCCGTGTCATAGCATATACTGTACTAATGGAGTAAGACAAGAAGTTTAGTAGTAATAATAATAATAATAATAATAATAATAATAATAATAAACAGAGGAGCAGAAAACAACAAAACGTGTGTGTGTGTGTTTTCCCTTCAGGCATTTCCTTAAAGATGTGATGCTGTGAATTAAAGACAATTATGGTGCTGGAATGAAACTGGCCACTATATGAGAGTGACACCTGTTTGTTGTGCAGTATGTGTGTGGTTTGTGTGTGTGTGTGTGTGTGTGTGTGTGTGTGTGTGTGTGTGTGTGTGTGTGTGTGTGTGTGCATGCATGAAGCGAGTTATGTGTGCGAGCAGGTTTATTTTTGTTTGTCCTGAGGGAAGAGTAAATGAACACACACATGCACAAACACACACACAGACACACACACAGACACACATCAAACAAAGGTTTCGTCTGATTCACTCACGCTCGTTTCAGTCCCACCCTTCAACAGAAGTAACTGGTTGATTACACTCTCACATACCCTTTTCAGGCCCTGATCCTTCGCTGCCTGCCATGTTGGAATCATTAAAGACTGAGTACTGTTGATGAAGCCTTAAAATCCTGCTTTTCTTCCAGCTCTTCTGATTCAGGATGGAGAGAAAGCAAGCGAGCTGCAGAGGAACTGGGAGAGAGAGAAAGAGAGATTAACCTACTTGTGTTACTTTCTTAGCTTTTCAACCATCCTGTTTATAAGCCTTAGTATTATCTCTCTCCTCTCAGTCTCTCACTCACTTGCTCACTCAATTACTCACATACTTCTTTCTCTCCTCTTGCTCCTATTTACGTTTTCAGAGGTAAATTAGTTAGTGATAAGTTATCCACTCCTGTTACTTAGTTAAAGACACTTGTATTTAGCATTAATCATGGCTTACTCCCTCTCTATTTAAAATGATTGTCATTAAAATGGCACACTACATACTGTCTCACACATTTGCTATGTGTGAGCAGCCTGGGGTTTGATTAGTTGGTTTCTATTTTTCATCACCAGTGTCTATTAAGAGCCACAGTCACTGCAAGTTTAACCGAATGCATATGTTATATGTCATATATACAAATGTATATGTTGTAGCGCCACCTAGCAGGTTTAGACACAGGCATGGTGTGTCCCATTGCAGTACTCCTCCCTCCAGCATGTGCCATTTGACAGTCCAAAACAAGACGCACAGCGGCCACAGTTTTGCCAGCGGCAGCTCACATCAGCTTCAGCACCCTGGACAGTGTCGGCTGAGGAGCGCTTGCCTGCGGCTGCCGTAGAGTATTTGGTGCCACGATATATTTCTATATGTCAATGACACTCCAGCTCCTCTGAGATTTTACCTGCTCAGCTTACCTGCAGTGGATTCTTATAATTCCACTTTTCAAACTCAGACCATATTAGCAGTCTCTTCAGAAGCATGCTGTTTTCCATCTAAAATGTCTGGGGGGAAAAGGTTAAAAGCCAGGACTACTAGTAATGTGTAGTAATAAAATGAAAATGTATAAATTTATGAAAGACATATTAATATAATTTCTAGACATGTCTTTGTTTGAATTAACATACCACTGTAAAAATACAGTGGTATATGTCCATGCATGTGGTAATATGTCCATGCAAAGTATACAGTAGACACTTAAAGTAGTTCGACATTGTAGCCTTTCAACTTGCCTATATTCATTCACTACAGAACCCACTGCCTTCAGGGGCTCGTTAATGCTGCTCCATGCTTCGTGGAGTTCCCTTGATGCACCAGTCTCTTAGTGTCCAGCCTGTGAAGACAAAGGGGAGGAGACACAGTCCATGAGAACTCCTGCTTGAGATCTTCACTGCCACTGTAGATAAATCAGGCGTTGTAGACTGTCCACCGGGTGCTATTGGGAGTTCCCTCTTTGGCACAGACAGGCTGAAACTAGGAGCACCTCTCTGTGTCCAAAAAACTCAACAGAACACAAACCAGAGCAGCATGAATTAATTTGGGTGACCACGCAATGATTCACTGGACTGACTGGCTACATATAGACACACACTCACGCCGACAGCCAATCACATGGCAAGGACCATTAACTCAATTGCTAAACTAAACATGAGACAGGTGGACTTGTTGTTAGGTGCCTAGCAACGCCTCTGATGAGCTGACGAAGCTCCGACTCTCACCTGGGTTGCCTAGGCTCCTAACAACCACAAGAGCCATGACCTCACACATACATGCCCTGGGCTGCCTAATACCCGGGCGACGGGTTCCCCTGGAGGCGCGACTGAGACTTACCAGATGAGACAATGGTATGTTTTCATCCCCATTATAGTACATGCAGCATTTACTTAGTGTTAGAAGCTACAAGGGGCTTCTGTCAGTGGTGAATGGAATGTGCCCTTTGACTGCTTTTAGGCATGGCCTATGTTCTTACTATATGTACTGATGTACTGATGACTACAGCGAAGATGCCAGACACAGTGGAATTAAGTTTCCACAAAGTAAATGCATATAAGGAAAAAATAGGACATGCTGAATAGTGATGAGCATTTCAAGCAAAAAATACTACTGAATAATTACTAAAAACTACTTGACTATTCTTCAAAGGCCCCTGAGCAAGAAAAAGAGAGAGACAGAGAGATAGATTCATTCATGCTCTGCTGCCCCACCCCCACTTCAAAAAAACGCACACACACATGCAAAGAGAGAGTGTGTGTGTGTGTGTGAAAGACCCATTCATGCTTTTTACAAACCACATTTTACTGGTGTTTGGAACACAATTACTGTCTTCTTGTTCGTCTCTTTAATAGGTTTGGCAAGCATTATTGTATTGATAGAAACCTGTTACTTACAACAACACTGCAGTCAGAAAAAAGCAATATAAAGCAATATTCAGACAAGATGATCAACGATGAATCATCTCATTAATGTTTAGTCCCATTAATTATTTGATTTTACTCATTTAAATGTTTGAATATTAAAATCGTCACCCGTTTCTAAAGATGAAACACCTTACACAGATTACTTTCACTGCCGCTGGCTGGCCATGACAATGTTACGTCTGAAACGCAACCTAACTACAGTAAACCCCCCAAGAGTACATGCGCATTGTGAAAAAATGCAAATTTGTGATGTGGTAAAAAAAAAAATGCCTATTTCTATAATGTGAACCCTAAAAATGCCCCCAAATAGGCTCCCAAAACACTTTAATACATTACCCTTTAGGAAAGGATCTTCCACAGTGCTAGAATGTAAATACAGATGTTACCCCTAGACTGAACTGTAATCCATGCAGTCGCATTTTCTTTGGTATGCGTTGTTGTTTTCTTTAGTATAAGCAGGATAAATACAGCAATAAATTCATTTACAGTAATAAAAATGCACTGGGTTTAAGAAGAGCAAAATGAAAAACACGAGTTCACTCAAGACGCTCCATGGGGGAAAGCATCACAGGGAAGCAGCTAATCAGCAGCAAGGAGAAACCTCCCGCCTCAGCCATATTTCACCATCCCCAGACACGCTTTCTTTGTGTTGTCTAGACAGCACACAAAAATGGATAGTTATATTTTATATGAAAATGTAGCTGAATTTACAGTAGTATCTATGTTATAATAATTCCTAATTCTTAATCATTATTAATAATTGTATTATTATTCTTAATCATTTAACACTAAAATGAAAAATGCTGTGACGTCCAGGCCTCGTCCACAATGCCACCTTGTCCACATGCTGGTTGTTTATGTTTGGGTGCTGAGCAGCGGAGGCTAATTCCGTTCAGGTGTCTGATTGCCTTGCTAAGCACCGCGCCCAAACATAACCACCAGGAGGATGAGGTGTCGTGGCGGATGAAGCCTGGACTTCAAAAAAGCACACAAAAATGTGGAGGATATCTGTGAACACTTATTAGTTTGGTTCTAAGAAACTGCTGAAGCGTGGGTTTACTGTATTCACTATTTGGTCTTAATATTTTAGACAAGAGTTTAGACAAAAACTGTGAAATTAAGTATTTTGTTGTGCAAGAGTAAGCTCAGATTTACAATCATGTTTAGAAAGAATTGTGTTGGGCTGCTGTTGGATTCAGACAGAATTTTCTCATGGTAACATCAGGTTCAGACAAAATTTTGTTGTGTAACCATCAGGTACAGGCAGGTCATGCTAGGCTCAGAATTTGTCAAGCTACCATCTGGTGCAGGGGGGTACCATTGTGATCGGGCAGAATTCTGCCAGGCTACTGTTGTATAATAATAATAGAGCATTAACAGTCAGGTCAGTGTTTGACTGGCAGAAAGGACCTTTAACGTAAATTGTCCACTCCTCCAAAGTCTATCTTTCTTTCACTCTGTCTCTCCAACAGGCAAACAAACTGCGCACTAAGACCCTGAAAAACACACTGAATCCAGTTTGGAATGAGACCCTGATTTATCATGGCATCACCGCGGCCGACATGACCACCAAAACTCTCAGGTATGAACTGTGGAATGTTTATAAGCAACGATTAGTCGGGGTGGTATAGCCAATATATTAGTTTCATCCATAATATTTGCTGCTGCCTTCACCTTTGAGTGATAAATAGTTGACTAATCAATGCTGTGTGGTCTTTCTTTTGTGGCTAATGTTGTGAGGTTGGAGAAGCTTTAAAGCATGCTAGCTGTATGTAGCTACCACCACCATGCTTCAATACCGGGATTGTGTTATCAGGGTAATTGTCACGACTGGGTGGGTTAATCCCCTGTCGTGATTTACCTCGCGCCAAGGAGCAGACTGAAGACCAGAGTTCCATGCTATGGTTGTACGTTTATTTACAAGACCGAAAACAAAACCTTGTGCAATGGCCGCAAAAGAAAACAGGAACCAGAGAACAGGAATCAGACTCAGAATAAACGTGAGAAACCAAGGCATATGTAAGGCGTAGCTAAGGCGATAACGAGACGTTAAATATGGACTGACAGTGTGAAACATACAAAACAGAACTTAAATATCGTCAGTCATTAGACACAGAACACAAAACATCTGAAAACAAAACATGTGACATGAATAGAACAGAAAGGCAAAATAAAAGAGCTCAAAACACTAACAAAACGGAATCAAAACCAACAGAAAAACAGTGGCCCCTAGTGGCCACTGACTGACCTGTAACAGTAATGAGCAGCGTCAGAAGCAGTGTTGCTACATTTTCCACATTTTCTCTAACATTCCTTTCAGACAAGATTTCATATGGCTTTCTAGATAAAGTCCAGCTTTATGGAGAGGGCAAGTGATAGATGCCCTGTGAAACGTTTCTCAAGAAGGTGTTTCTCAAGGAGCTGTGGATTTCACCCAGAGCTACCATTAGCTTCCTGGTGGCTTATCTGACTTATGCCGTCCTTATCCAGTCATTGACTTTTGGTGGACTTTCGGTACCTCCTCTAGGAAGAGGATGTGCCATATTTTTCAGATTTTTAAATAATGGATTTAATTATACTGACATCATTTTTATAATGAAACTGTAGTTAATACTTGTTGAATTAACTGTTGAATGTTGGATGTTGAAAAGGCTGCTTGGTCTTCATTTGTTTGTTTAATCATATTCTCTAAAAAAAATAATTTGTATTTGTGCTGAGAACACATGACACTTTAATTACAAAAGTTCACTCCATTTAACTAATTTCTTCTGATTGCAGTGGTTCTTACTTCTGGTGGCAGCGGTTGCACCAGAACTAATTTAGCAGGTGAATATCTATGCATTTACATTTTATTTGTGTAAATAAATTAATTGATGCTTCTGGCCACTTCGGTTTGGAGGGATATTTTGCATAGATTGAGGAAATAAATTCAGGCTGTAACAAAAAAGGTTGGTGGTGGATGCTTTCTGGAGGAACTATAAATCTGTATCAAAAGAAAACCACTCTATCCCTGTACACATCAAGCTGAGATACTCTGTGTGTTATATATACAGTAGTGGTGGGCCGTTAACGGCGTTAACGTGCTGCGTTAATGTGAGACTCTTATCAGGCGATAAAAAAAAATATCTATTAATAATCTATTAATCTATTAATCTAGAGAGAGAGACACGCTCCGGAAAAGTTACGAATGAGAGAGAGAGACAGATAGAGAGAGAGAGAGAGACGTGCTCCGGAAAAGTATCAAACAAGAGAGAGAGTAAGAGAGAGCGAGAGAAAGACAGAGAGAGAGAGAGAGAGAGAGTAAGAGAGAGCGAGAGAGAGACAGAGAGAGAGAGAGAGTAAGAGAGAGCGAGAGAGAGACAGAGAGAGAGAGAGTAAGAGAGAGCGAGAGAGAGACAGAGACAGAGAAAGTAAGAGAGAGCGAGAGAGGTTTCCCGATGGCCATGCACAGGGAGCCAGAAGTACTAAAATGAGTTAAAAGAAAAACATATTGCCATGGAAAAAGCAAAACAAAAAAGCGGAGACTATTTGTAGAATTCAAATGAGCCATATTAATCTAGATGAATTCCAAGGTTACGGTGAGATTAATCTTGATTTAAAAAAATGAATCTATGCCCACCCCTAATATACAGTGATATAATTTTCAGTCCAATTTCTAAAGACTTTGCTTCTACGTTCTGTGGGATTATGATTAAAAGGTTTTCACCTCAAACAGATGTAAGTAGTTAAAAATCCGTAAGGCCAATTCAACTGACTCTCAGAAAGGTAAAGCAAAGCAGACTGGATAGCTTTATTTTTTGGAGGCAGCCAGCAGACCAGTTCAGTTGTAAATGTATAGTGCTTTCTAAAACAAGCACTTGCCGGCTGAAGTTACCAGGGAGCTGCTATTTCAAACTATTACACGCAGAATATAAAGCTGTAAAATCAGAAGTTAAAGAATGAAATGAATGTATTAAATAATTCCCAAGAAATAAAATGAGTTACTGATCAGGTTAGCGTTTCTTACTTAAAGTTTCTTACTTATTTCTATTTTCTCTGTTCTCTGGTTACATCTGTCATTTCCAAACTCCTCACGGTATAGAAAGCTGAAAATAGTGCTGCTGTTGCGTGTTTTTCTATTGTGTGAACTACAGCTCCCACGAGTCTCTCTGCTCACCTCGTTAATCACTCTGAGAGCATATGCTAATGCTGAGAACAGTGTGCTCCAGTTTTTAGTGAGTGTGTTTGCACGCATGTGACATCACTGCTTTAGACAGTGAAGTCAAGCACATCGCTGAGAGAGATGGAAGAGAAAAAGAGAAGAAAAGAGTGAGAGAAAACCAAACGAGTAAGGGAGAGAGAAACCGAGCATAATACAAAGAGACGGCAAAAGAAAGAGTGAAAGATACAGAGAGAAATACAGATAAAGTCAGCGAGATAGCAAGGGAAAGAGAGAGAGAGAGTAAAGGGGCAAATATAGAAAGAAACAGAGAAATATAAAGAGAAAGACAAGGAGAAAGAAAAGGGTTACTGTTAATATTTGTAATCGTTCAACTGACAACATCCATAATTCATTTTGATGAATGATTTTGATGAATTGCTGTAATTTGTATATAGATACAAACAGGAAAGGGGAGTGGGATAAACAAAAAGTGGATGTGATGGGGCATGGGGTATCTGTGTTTATTGACTTGCAGCCATGTAGTTAGCACAGACTACTTTTCATAAGCTTTTCTAATATGCTGGGAGAAAATATTCAGAAGAAAAAAGCTGTCAAAGTAAATAAGGCTTTAACAGCATTCGTTTTTTCAACACTGCCAACATGTTACTTTGTCAGGCTTCAGTCAGTTTTGGGCTGGGTAGTGGGCTTTTTTCTTAAGTATAACTTTTTAAAGCAAAACCATCAGCAGACTGCTCTTGAAAGTACTAGGGAAGACCCATGGAAAAAATAAACAAGCAGCAAACTAACAAAAACAACAGCTTTTGGTGAACATTTTAATTGTTTACAGCCCAATAAATTCAAAATTATACTGGAGCTCAGGAGCTAATATACATCCACCATGATTGTGTGTGTCTGTGTGTGTGTGTGTGAGGGAGAAAGAGAGAGAGATTACATTATTATTACATTATTACCTCTGAATAATGTATTTGTATTTGTATTCAGGAACTCTCCTTCTGGGCAGAGTAAGACAGGCTATTCAAGGCAGCATTCAAGAAATATTATTCATGCCTGTACACCAGAGAGTGATATAACATATGGTTTATGCAACTTCAGTGTCAGCGAGGGAGAACTTCCACTGTGAGGAACCAGAATCACCGCTAGAAAACATCTAAACACTCACATAGCTGTTAAAGAATTGGCTTCGGCATCACTGAGTCATCAACAGCTTAAACTCAAGCAAAGTTCACACCTCGAACAGGCCGGAGCAGATAAAGGACCATATGGTGGATCCTGATAAACAAGCATCCTTCTGACCTTCAGAGAGTTAAAGCAAAAATTCACCAAAAAAATCTGATTTATATCAAACCAAATTTCTGCACATGTAGTTTGGAGACATGGTGTTTGAAGTGCACTTATTTTGTTTAGCAGTGAAGCTATGAAGATAATTTAGTTAACAGATAAAAAATCTACAATATACACCCACCTTCTTCCACGGTCCTGTTCTGCCCATTGTTAGCATTTTCAGCAGTCGACAGATGTTAGCATAGGCACTCTAACCACTCTAGCCCTGTACACATCCAGCTGAGAAACACTGTGTGTTCAGATACTTTTATATCATACCAAGCATTTTTCAGCTGTTTGTGCTACAGTAGTTCTTCTTTGAGACCGGATCAGTGGGGCTAGCCTTCCTTCCCCACATTCGTAAATGAGCCTTGAATATCCGTGACCCTGTTGCTGTTTCACTGGCGGTTCTTCCTTGTACCACATTTGTTACATACTAACACTGCATAGCAGAAAAAAACTCCCAAAACATGCCGGTTTGGCCTCTCAATTGTTCACTTGCTGCCTAATATATCCCACCTTTAAACCAAGATTGCTAATATTATTTACCTGGCCCTGAATGATACTGTATTTTAGTAAACTGATTCTCACTGAAAATGAAAGTGGACTAAACAAATAGACAGAGGAAGAGAAAGAGAAGCCGCAAAAATAATCAGAGAGCTTAGAGGGAGAGACAGTGAAAGATGAATAATCCTACATCCTCACACCTCTTTTCCAGAGTCTCACACCTCTACTACAGCATGACACACACACACACACTTCAACTTCAACACTGAATAACAGGACCTGATAGCACAGTACTAAGTCAAATCAGGACAAGTAGGTTTGTCATTTCAATCATATACACAGTGAAATGAAACAAAATTCTTCCAGGCCCATGGTACAACACAGAGTGGGCTGGATGGAACTGCAAGAGAGTGCAAGAGAAACATAATAGCAATAGTACAATTATTTTCAGAACACGACAACACACAATGAAGCCCGTGGGAGCAGTTACAGCACTAGTTTGAATGAATGCAGTGTTATGACAACAGAGAAAAAGCATCAGTGGAAGTAACACGGCAGAGAATGTGCAGTATATAAATACACAGGGTATGTGCAGTGGCTGATGAAGAGTATGTTTTTATTTGCAGCTAAACAGTTTAGTGTTCACGTGCAGTGTGTTTGTGAAAAGGAAGCAGTTTAGTTTGGGTGTGTACACATCTCTGATGCTGTGACAGGCCTGGTCAGTGGCGCGTTTTGGCCACTGCCTTTTGTTTGGATTTTCGGGGTGGTTCTGTTCTGGGGTTTTTCTATTCTGTTCATGGCTCTGTTTGTTGTGTTTTCAG
>JBBPDE010021411.1:0-10790 GCA_037974605.1 Nannopetersius ansorgii
GTCACCTTGTTGCACTGTAGAGTTCTGTCACTAAAACAAATTCCTCGTATGTGTAAACATTACCTGGCAATAAAAGCCGATTCTGATTCTAATTACAGTGGCTAATGATGGCAAAATGTATGAATGTGGGGCCTTTTCGGGCAGAAGTGTGTTCATGACCACTGACAAACACACAGGGGAAAGGCAGAAAGGTCTGAATTAAACCCTTGTAATGTTATCTCAAAGCGTAAGGTGGATAAAATCCTGATTATAGGTTTAAAGAATGAGCGCATCAAAGCCAGCCAAAGCCCTTTTCATCAGCACACAGTCAGAGAAAATGGTAAGGGGCCATTGCTAAATTGTTTCATAGCATGAAATACACAAATTATCTCTAAGAAAGACAGAAAGAAAGAAAGAAGACTGGTTGGGGGGAGGGGAAAAGAGAAAGAGGGAAAGGAGAACTAGGTCAAAGACAGAAGCAAGCTGCTCCCTCACTAATTAACTCTTTAATGCTCTTCTTGCTAGAACTGGAGCTAACAAATAAACAGAAAGCCAACAGCAACAACACATGGGGACCACCCCAGCATATCTGGGTTAATTTCCTGTGGCCAGGAAAAGCAAACCTACTGAACCAGATGTGATCTCCCCACTCTGAGTACCCAAACAGTCATTTACCAGGCTTTTTTTTTTTTAGAAGGCCTAAACTGAGAAATAACACACTAACTACTTCATTCCGACAATCGCTACCAGCTACGCAGTTTTTGTTGTTGTTTTCATGAATAATTTGTGTCTTCAACGCAAAACGGCATCCCTTTTTGAAAGGAAATGTTTGCAGTATTTAGAACTTGTTTCCCTGTCTTTTGTTTACTATTAGCAGAAAATAGCACCTAGATTTCACCAGCAATGCTTCTGGCGTCTGCTGTACATTTATAGAGAAAAATAGTGTTTTCTGTGTCTTCACCCTCTCGGGACGCGCAGTGCGAGACGTTAGTTATCATTATTTATTAACCTTTAAGGCACTTAATTCTCCCTGAAATATCTTTTCGTAAAAAGGTCGCCCTCCGCATTCGCTTCTACATCATGGAGAGGCAGACGTGGCAGCGTAACGTCATGTCATGTGTGAGCGCGTGGCGTATGAAATATTAAAAGGAGATTCATTTCAGCTCTGGCAGAACACGAAATTAATAAATCATCAGCTACAAGCCGCAGAAGATCTGCGAGATCTTTATCCTTATAAACCCTCCCTGTGTGCGCTAATGCGAAGCCTATGCAAAAAAAAAAAAAAAAAGAGTCAGAGAGATATCGATTTGGGGCAAAATTGTGACAATATTAAAGACTGCACTGAGCCGCTCCTGTTGGTGTTATCATCGGCGGCTTTCTAGATCGACTTTTAATGACCGTCTGAAGTGTGAATAATGAATGGTGATTATCGCCCTGCGGCGAGAACCTATTTAAACCAAAGGAGGAGAACAACAAAGACGTAAGACGAGCTCGCTGCTGGGCCATTTTAATGTGAGGTATTGTCCAATTTATGCTTGCTATCGTCTCCATGTCCCAAAAGCTCTTACTTTGGCATTTGTCTGTCGGTCTCTCTGTCTGTCTCTCTTTTCTTCAAGGACACTTGGATGAAGGTTCAGGCCCCCCTGCTCAGCCCTAATTGCCCATGATGAGTGCTCCACACATGAGCAGACACACATCAGACTCCTGCTGACAGGGACCATTCTAGGGGTCTCATGCAGACACACACACACACACACACACACACACACGTGCGCATATACATTCAGATCAGGCTGGCATCTTTGCCAGCTTTTCCACTTTGCCCTCCGTCTGCACTCACCTTCACTTGTTCTGACCTACCTCGACACAAAGAACAGACGTCTCACACACACACACAAGGAGAAAGAAGAAACTACAGAGTTCTAAAAGCCTTTAATTAGTGCCAAATGTGGACAGGGGTTCTGAGGCAAGGCTAATAGAATGACACCCTGTACACAAAAAGAGAATGCGCACATTCTCTTACACACACACACACACACACACACACACACACACACACACACTCTGAGAAGCAGTAGTCATGCACAAAGAAAAACCTCAGATCCAATATAACAGATAGAAGCCTTTCTTTAATCACGGTTATCCTAAAGGAAGCCTTGGCAGCCGCCCATGTCAAAACACTCCGGCGCTTCAGAGCCTGAACTAAGCCCTTCTATAATGAGGAGAGAAAACAGCATTTCTTGTATTTCTCCAATATGCCAAATCCCATCAACGTAGGGGGAAAAAAAGGCTCAGCCAGCACAGGGATTTGATCGTAATTCTTATCTTCTGAAAAATCTGTGCAGGGCCAAAACAGCATGCACACATGTGAATACAGCTCTTTAAGGGATTATTTTATATGGAGCAGAATGTTGGGCAAAATTACAGCTTTCAGGATTGCTTCGACACTGGACACAGGCCAGGCTACGAAATAAATAAATAAAACAGCAGAGTGAGAGAGAAGAGGAAAAATAGGGAAAAAAAGGTAATGACAGGGGACAGGGAGAGAGATTCAGAGAGAGAGAGAGAGAGAGAGAGAGAGAGAGAGAGAGACAGAGAGAGAGAGAGAGAGAGAGAGAGAGAGAGAGATTTAGAGAGAGAGAGAGATAAAGCATGATTGAGTATAGAATAGAAAGTGGGGGTAGAGAAAGAGATTGAGTGTGTGTGCATGTGTGTGTGTATATATATATATATATGTGTCTGTGTGAGTGTGTGTGTGCCTGTGTGTGCATATAAAACCGAGAGAGAGAGAGAGAGAGAGAGAGAGAGAGAGGGGGCTTGTGTGTGTTTCTCTTTTAAACTTTCATGATGCCCAACACTGTGAGCCAGATCCTAAATTGTTACAGCACAAACTGATTACATAGTAATGATTATTTGTCTCCTTCCTGGATATCTAATTGAAATAATTGCACTTAATTAGCTTAAAAGACAGGCAGGAGAGTGGCGGCGCGTGGCGCGGCGGCAGCGTTTGTGGCGGAATTTTAATTTAATCTTTCCAGATGCAGCCGCCTAGCAGAATAAAAAGAGCGCACCTCCAGGACTCATAAAACAAGACACCTAATTCTCCATTTAGCCGCAATGATAAATTGCCATGTTTACCGGCTGCTCAGGAGTACAACACTTTCAGGAATTCTTCCCCTTATTTTGCCTTAATTCAATCATTCTATAAGCAAGACCTAATGGATCCTATGAATTTTAAAAAGAAAGGGGAAAAAAAGAGGTGTGAACGATATTAACAAGGTATTTAGAAAAGATTTGGCCCTCAGAATGATGAATGGATGTGCTGGGGTGCGGCTGGAAGAAATCTATCTAAGTTTCAATTTCTTTATTAACTGATTTAGAGTGAGTGGGTGTTTGTGTGTGTGTGTGTGTGTGTGTGTGTGTGTGTGTGTGTGTGTGTGTGTGTGTGTGTGTATTACCGTTTTAAACCCAAGGCCTTTGGGCAGGTTTGGCAGTATTGGGGCACTCGAAACTGCGTAGTCAGAACCTAACCTAAGATTTCTCAGCTTTTGATGAATTTCTGTGGTTAATTTCCACAGTGAGTTTGTACTATTTGACAATGCAGTTGTCACAACTGAGTATTATAGGAATTAGCTTGAGAACCAATTCAGCACACACATAAACATCAAACATTTACCAAGGGTTTGATTTTTTCCTCCTGTTCACTTTTAAGCAGTTTGTGTTTGCAAATGGGATTAAAAAGGTGGTATTTGTTTGTGTTTGCCTGTGTGTGTGTGTGTGTGTGTGTGTGCGTGCGTGTGTGTGTGTGCGTGTGTGTGTGTGTGTGCGTGCGTGCGTGCGTGTGTGCTACAGTAAACTGTGCAGGACATAGTGCTGTACTTTAGGACTAGGTACAAGAAACACTGTGCCTAGTACCTGGACTAAACACAAAGACCCAGTTGGCACCAACTGCTGTGCCAACTGTGTCAGCTCTCCTGGCATTGGAATGGACTTTGGCACCCCAGTTTACTTTGCCTTAATGGAGGACATTCAAAATGGAGTGAGAACACGAAGAAGGAGGCACGAAAAGAAGGAGGCACTGGATAAAGAGTCTGTTTCTAGGGGGTGGCACACTGTTTTCCAATGTTAGTGTTTTCCCAAACACAATAAAACAAACAGTTCAATTGTCTGCAAAGGTCTGGACGCCACAAGACCTCCGAAAGTGTGCCGTGGTGTCCAGTACAAACACAGACATACACAAGTCCGAAGATGGTGGGGCATCCGTGCATCAGACTCCTAAAGATGTTCAACTCAATTGAGATCTGGAGAATTTGGTAACATCCACATGAATGCTAGGACACAAAGTTTCCCAGTAACTGCCTGCACTGGCTTCCCTTCTTCTCATTGTGCATCCTTGTGACATCTCTTCCCCAGGTAAGCAACACAGATGTACAAGATGTCCAAGAAAATGTGATTCATCAGTCCAGGTCACCTCCTGCTATTGCTTCATGGTCCAGTTCTGATGCTCACATGCTCATTGTAGGCACTTTCAGCAGTGGATGGGTTTCAGTATCTACAATCTGACTGCTATGCCACTGTGTAGCATCAGATGTGCACTAGTGAGCTTTGGGCGTCCATGACCCTGTCGCCAGTTGTTCTTCATTTTACCACATTTGGTAGGAACACCACACACCACCACAACACGCCATTTCGGAGATGCTCTGACCCAGTCGTCAAGTGTCACAATTATGGCCCTTGTCAAAGTCACTCAGATCCTTACACTCATTTTTCCTGCTTCCAGCACATCAGCTTCAAGAACTGACTGTTCACTCGCTGCCCAGTATATCTCAACCCTTGACAGGTGACACTGTAAAGACAAATCCATGTTAGGGTTTCAGTGCTCTGTAAAATGTGTGTGTATGCTTGCTATTCTAAAATCTGCAATGCTAAATAGAATGTAATCTTAATATAGAGAAATATAAAGAGGCTCGCATATCCGACATATCTTTAATGCAACAGAAAAACTATTTTTGATTTCCTTTCAGTGAATAATTGATATAAATTCAGCTCTCATACCAGTCCTAATGGAACTCAGCAAGCTTTTTTTCTCAATTCTACCAAGTTAGTTAGGTTGGAGCAGTTTGAGTGTCCAAACTCAACGGAGAGTCCGTGTTTTCTCCATATTTCAGAACAATTTAGACACAGGCCCACAGCCCCATTTGCTCTCTGCATTAATATGAGGAGAAGCAGACATGGCTGTGATTTATGAGCTGTGTGGGCTAAGCTTCTTCTGGCTCTTCACACTCCTGCTGGCATCCTGCCACTCAATACCCTCAGTACCTGACCACAGCCCACTCTGTCCGAGTCACCACCAGCAGCAATGTGTCATTTGTTAATCATTTGTTATTTTGATAGGATCTTTTGGATGATGAATTGAACTGATTCAGCAGCATGAAAAATTAGCTACAATCAGCTAACATGCTCAGCTATAGCCAACGCAGTGACAATGCACAATGTCAAACCCTGCTGCAGTGGTTTAAAACTCCATGAATAGCTTTAATACTGTAGTCTTCCGTTAAGCCTGTCTTTCTTAATGTGGGCACTATGCACTACATTCTCACAGTATGTCCATCTGATTTTAGTCACTTCTGCACTAATCAGAAATAAATCGTATATAGCATAATAGCACACATAGAATAATATGCATAGGGACCTTAATAGCATTTTGAAATCAGTTTGTGCCATAATGCAAATGCCTAAGGCAGCAAAAAATGCAGAGAGACCAAAAGAGTGAGTAATGTTCTAATGATTTTCAGTGCTTCTGGTGTTTATTCTAGTTCATCAGGGTATTAATAGGACCTTGCTTCAGTTTCCAGACTGAACACATCACTTGCTAGTGGTCAGTACATCAGGATTTAAATCAGTGAAATATGTGCAACAATATGAAGTAACACATTACAGTGATTTAATTCCCTTTCCATGAAATGAAGTAGTGTAACGAATTCCAGTTGGAACTCTTGCAATCACATTAAAGTTACCAACATCCAGAACTGTTACTTGCGTTACTCATTAATTACATGCAACATGATCATCTGTGCCTGTCCTTGTACATAATTTGCGCATAACTGTACTACCTGCAACAGCTGACACCAAGGTTTCCACTGTGGATGTATGCAGAGCAGGAAGCACCGTAAACTCGACAAGCCGTCTGTCAGAGCATCTAATCATGCTAAAATGAAAGTGACAGATACAGGTCTTCATGCTGTAGAAGATTCCAAAGCTCACCTAAACAGGCCAGAACAGATTCCTGTTAAGAATCAAATCCATAAAGTTTACAGATCTTAATTTTAAACTGCATTCATTAGTTTGTTTTTGTGTTTTCAAATATTTTCATTCAGCCTACTCTGCGTTCAGAGTAATGGCGAGGTCAGTGACGTGCCATTTTATAGATACCAACTGTGATTTGCTACATTTTCCTAAATAAAGCACAACTGGTTTTCCTTTTAACGTGACAGCTGCTACATAAGTGTGAGATACTACTTTTACAATAAAGCAATCCCAGTTTAAAAGAATTAGTCATTTGTAATGGATGACTTTTTGGGCAACAACACTGCTTAGAATACGCCATGTGTTATAACTGCAGAGGTTTGAACATATATTATGTCAGAGCATATTCAAATGCTAGCTGGTGGTCTAGTGGTTAGGTCAGTACCCGTGCAATCAGAAGATTGTGGGTTCGAATGACTAGTGTCATCACTGAGGTACCCTTGAGCAAGGTACTGTCCCCACACACTGCTCCTTGGGCGCCCCTCTTTGGTGGCAGTGTGCTGCTTCACTTCTTGGTGAATTGGTTAAATGCAGAGAAAGACCTTCAAACTGTGCTGTGGTGTGTTCACGCTTGATTATAAGGAGCCATTTTACTATAAAAGAACTGTAATGCTTACCACTAACTGCTAAATTCAACCCTGTTATCATACTTAAACCAATCGCTTTGGCACACTGTTGTCCTCCTTATGCTGCTGATTATAGCATTTTCTTAGATATCTTTTCATTATCTGCTATTTCATAACCACACCTTTGAGGTCTGTGTCCTCCTTTCCTCTTCTTGCTCTTTCTAATAAGCTTACTCTTGCTGTTTCTGCTAGAGAGGTTATTATTTCAGTATGCTCATAAAATTAAAGGCACAAAAAGTATTCTATGCAGCAATTGCCATAAAAGAACTACTTATGGCTCCCTGAAGAACCTTTCAGTTGGTGGTTCAGCTGAGTTTATCCAGAAGTGCTTCTTCCCTTCCAAAGAACCAATTTAGGCACCTTTATTTTAGAAGTGTAAAGCATTCCTTCGTCAGGAAATTCTGTTCTATGTCTGAACACTATCATCAGTTTTTGGCGTGGTTAGATGTATACCACACTTAATCACTGCAAGGGGCTGATTCTTCTGGGACAGGGCCCCAGGAACCTGCAGGGAAATGGAGTGCAGAGAAAGACAGACGAGAGAGATAGAGAGAGAGAGATAGAGAGAGAGAGAGAGAGAGAGAGAGAGAAAGAGAGAGAGGGAGAGAGGGTGACATCGAGTGCGTCTGCCCTGGCTAATTTTCCAGACAGCTTATTTACAAACAAAGCGGGCAGGCAGACGGCACACAAAGGCGGCCCACGAGCTCCTGCAGGAGCGGGAGGGAGACTTGGCAGACACAGGATTCCTCTGCTTCCCCCGCTCACTCTCACTCTCTCGCCCTCGTTGTCTCTCGTTCTTCTCTCTCGCTCGCACGCTCCCTCCATCACTTCCTCCCAACCTCCAAGTGCGCTAATTGAGCTGAACCGTGCCAGTGTTGAGAAGGTGCCCTCCTGACCGCAGCGGGAGTGTGTGCGCGTGTGTGAGTGAGAGGAAGAGAGAGCGATGCTTGGCAGACTGTGCCAGCATATCTTGCTGAATGGGAAAGATGTGATTGCTCTATCTCATGAAACAAAGAGAGGAAAAATTAGGCAAACTAGCCTGGAGGGGTCCAGACATTTTCATTCCTAAACACTGCAATATCTGGAGTGACGAAGCACCACTTTTTTTGTGCTGAATAGCACTTGTGGTCCAGAACTAATCATCTGACATCAGTACCAGAGTTCACTGACCCCCTTGTGGCAAAATGCAATCAAATCTTTACAGTAATGTTCCAATCTACTGTAAAGCCTCCTCAGAAAGTACAGACAGACAATTTGACATCTAGGGTTGCCTTTGTTCCTTTAAATGATTACAGTCTGCCAGAGTAGTAACAACAGGCACATGTCCAAACTGGGCACAGTACAATGGACCAGAATGTGGAATTGGAGCTCTGTTTTCTATCACCATATAAAATAAGCACTCTGCCTTTATTAGTGGAGTATCTGCACACACACAGAATGCAGTTCAGAAGGACTTAAAGATAACAAACAAGTAAGTTTGTTTAGCAAATTGCGATTCGTATGTTTGCTCAAAATGTTCAAAAGAAAATAAAAATATAGAAATCTGATGTAGAAAGAAGACTGTCTAACAAGGCTATTGAGCAAATGGCGCTAAAAGGCACTGTGCTACTAAAAGAGAAAAATAAATGAAAAAGCAGAAAAAGGTGCTTTTTTTTTTGGCTCAGCCCCTCCAGAGAAGTCCATATCATTTCCAACAGCAAGACAGCAGCGAGCAGCATACATCCTTAGTGCCGCTGCATGGACCTCAGCCAGTGCACTGGGGGATCTCGGCTATTATATGTGTCCCAATCAAAGAGCACAGGGGTAGTTCTGAGACGACAGAAAGAAAAGATGAAGTGAAAGTCAGGCATGAAAGTGAGCGTGACCCGAAGGTCTCCTCTACCCAGCCTGAAGGAAATGACCCCCCATTTAAAAGCCTTTGTCCTGCTCCACTGTCTAGCCAGAGAAAGCAGAGCGCTAATTGGCAGACAGAAAGTGAGGTGATTCGTAAAAGGTTAACTATAGAATGATTTTTCTTTTTATCTTGCGTCCAGTTTCTCACCTGGAGTGCAGCATAACAATCTCAGTCATTTCTTTTACAAACAATGCATCCAAGAGCACATTCAAGTATGTTATTGCTAAATGATTTCATTTGATTAAGAATATTTTGGACTCGATTAAGTAGAAAGCCTGAAAAGTCGTTTGTATTGTACATGTAATTAAGCAGATCTGTGGCAATGGGAGAAAACACTGCCTGCAATACAAATGAAACCAAATCGAATTAGAACTTAAATTAATTTAAATGTTATCCCTGATTAACCCATGAAATATTAATCTATTGATTAAAGCGTCTGTAGAGGCCTGGGCTCCACACACTGCGGTGAGCTGGGCCTTTCCAAGTTTTACTTATTCATGGGGCACACCGCCCTTGTTTCGGCGTATGAATAATTTAGCCTGTGTACACACACCGTAGGATAGCCACTAAAAGGGTCACCAGTCAATCGTGGTGAAATAATCTCATTTGGAGTGCTGGCGTGGGCACTGTGGACTCCTGGATCAACTGACTGGAATGGGTAAGAATGAAAGCATGGGGGGAGGGGTTTAAATAGGACCATTAGAAGAATGGCACCATTGGGACTTGTGGGAGCCCTGGCTGGAAAACCTGATACACACACACACACACACACACACACACGCAATCATAATGGAGCATAATGGAGGAAAATCCAGGTTATTACTTCCTAAGCGATACAACCATCAGAACAGATCCACACTGGTCTGCCCATAGAGAGGTTCCTTAGGAGCAACTGGTGTCAAGGTTTGTTCCAGGCAAGTTTAGATTTCACATTTTGGGTTCTGCTCCACTTTTTAATAGATGTTTACCCTGCATTTCCTTCTGTTTCACTGTGTCTCCATACTTCACTCTCCCTCAGCACAATCGCTTCATTAAAATCATTTTTAATCTGTCGCTTGTGTCCTTGACAGAGGTACACATGCATAAGTTTAGAAATGTATGAATGGGTAGTAAGCACTTTTTTAGGAGAGGAGGGATTAGTGAAGACCAAAGAATCATTCTATATAATTGTTCACCCAAACATATTTCAATGTCACATGTAACTGTGATGGACCAGCAGAACAAGACATGTGAGCAGGCGAGGGGCAGTGAAGAGAGGTAATTTCTGAAAAAAGTAAAGAAATATTTACAAGATATCTTCACAATTATGAGAAATAAGCAAAATACAAAAAAAAAAAGACTTTCGATAATCAGCTACTGGTTCTGTACACAATCCAATCACCGTACATCCAACCCCCAACCCCACCCTCCCCCCATGTTGTACTTAAAGAAATTAAGTTTTAGGTTTATGTTTTGAAGTTTTAGTGACAGGTAACAACACAGTTCACATTCCGAGTAGAGCACGTTATGGAAGTCTTATCCTAACTAAAACTGCTTGGAAAGCACTGCTTCATAAAATAAAATAAGAATTTAATCTTAATTTTGGATATCTGGTTGATCAAATTACATTGTAGTGTATAATTATTTTCTGCTATCTCTGATCTAATATATCTGTTGCTAATCAGGATTAATTTCCATAATCCTATCAAGTTTTATTAGCCATTTTGAGTGATGATGGAGCAACTAGAGTCAGTTTTGGACATAGTTTACTTGATTGCCCCAATCAATTTTGGATGTTGTGGCTTGAATTGGGTGAACATTAGGTTGATCAAAATGTTAAGGCCAGATTTAAGCTCTAAACCGTTCAACAGAGCAGCAGCAAAATGAAAAGTAGTGTCCAATTCCATGTTTGTCATAGTGATCACGTTTTGGCGCGCACACACACACACACACACACACACACACACACACACACACACACACACACACACACACACACACACACA
>JBBPDE010021430.1:0-10790 GCA_037974605.1 Nannopetersius ansorgii
TGCTGAAGGTAGGATTCGAACCCATGACCTCTTGATCTGGAGGCAAGTATACTACCCACTGAGCTACCTCCACCCACCTCTGTAAGGTGACCTTGGGTTTTAGAAAGGCGCCCACAAATAAAATTTATTATTATTATTATTATTACAACCCTCACACACCCCTACAACACCCTCACATACCCCTACAACACCCTCACACACCCCTACAAACCTCACACACCCCTAATAGACCCTCACACAACCCCACACACACCACTCATACATCCTCAAAGACCCTCACACACCCCTACAGCACACCCACACACCCCTAATAGACCCTCACACACACCCACACACCCATCATAGACCCTTTTGTTGACAGCACACTCTCTTCTCCCTCCTGTGTGACCAAAATGTTCTGTAGCTGCAGTATCTACACGTCATGAACAATAATTATCCTTTCATAATTATCATGGTTTCTTTGTTCCTGTTTACGCTTGGAGCTCCAAGGTGAAGTAGAGCCTCCATTCCACAGCGACAGCCATCCTGCGGCTTCAGTCAGGGATAAACTATTTCAGCAGCTTTCCTTCTTTTTTTAATTTAAAACCTAAACACAAACTTTTAAGATTGAAAAATACTTCTTATTGAGCTCGTCACTGAATAAGCGCTTCCTGCAGAAATATAAACAGAGCACAGCCGAGACGGAACGCAGAACGCTCCCAACAAATCCAGCACTTTACTGCAGTGGTACCTGCCCTGTTACGCGTGGGGCTCCATGTCCCAACACTGTATACACATCACTATAAACGTGCGCACACATCCGGCTCCCAGCGAAACGCCATCTCCTGTGTTCACACATTTGTGTGTGTGTGTGTGTGTGTGTGTGTTCATTATGAACAAGGTTACCTGAGGACAGACCTAATGAGGGGAGACCAGTCGATCCTATCCTTTTCCACTATCCCTCCGTTTATGACTCTTTCATTCCCCTCATCTGCTCCGGAGAAAAGAGTGATACATCACACTGCATGGGTGGACACTCTCTCTCTCCCTCCCTCCCTCTCTCTCCCTCCCTCTCTCTGTCTCTCTATCTGCCTCCCTTTCTCTGTCTCTCTCTCTCTCTCCCTCCCTCTCTCTGCCTCTCTCTCTCTCCCTTCCTCTCTGTCTCTGTCTCTCTCCCTCCCTCCCTGTCTCTCTCTGCCTCTGTCTCTCTCTCCCTCCCTCTTTCTCTGTCTCTCTGCCTCTCTCTCACCCCTTCTGACTCTTTCTCTCTCTCCCCTTCTGTCTCTCTCTCCCCCTCCCTCTATTTCTCCCCCCCCCCCCACCCCTTTGCCCTGTTTGTGAGTTCAGGGTCCTGACCCAGAATGCTGTGTGTTACAGAGACCTGTGCCACTGGGACAGACATGTTTGTCCTGCTGCTGCTGTTCCTAGCGGTTTAGCGATTAACGGTATTAATATCTTCTGCTTTGTGTCTTTAAATGGATCATTTACTGCCTAATAACTCTGTATTAACTGCAGTTAGATTCTGATGAACTGCTCTGTAATAGACTTTGTGCTAATCAGCTCCCGATGATGGATTTGATCCAGCTGCGTTGGAGCAGATGTAGTCACTCCACTCCAGCATCAATAAATAGAGCTTTAATTCTGTGCATACAATATGTACAGTACAGTGGTGAAAACGGACCAAAACTGCATTTGTATCACAGCTTACAATGCAATTCAAAGAAAGACCATAGAACAAATGGACAGAAGCATGTAAAAACGGTGCATGGACACAGAGTGGATGGAGTAATTCATCCCAAAATGCGAATGTGGCTAATAAATAATTAAAGCTAGAGGGGACCAGTAAGCTCGATTCCATTTGCATAATGCTTATCGGCCTTCGTTAACCTTAATGTGTTATTAGCGCTTTTGTGACCTCCACTCTGGAGGACTGGCCCGAGGAAGCCACGTTAAATAAGCATTCGCACTTTTGGCTGAAAAACTCCTTTAAAGGACAGAAAAAGAGTTCGATGATTACGAACCGTCTCAGCCGTCCAGTGGGCCGGACTGCAGTCTTGGGAAATAATTCTAATTTTAGAGTCTTATCAAATAAAGAACGCTTTTACAAATGTTCCTAAAATGCTCTAGGGTTGCAGAGTAGCAAATAAATGCTTTAACATGATATTTTCTTAACGTATGTTCAACGAAAAGGTCTGTTTAAGCTCTAACTTAAATAATGGCGTTTCTCCCCAGAATTTCAATTCAGACGAAATGCGCTCGTTCACAGGCGGCGCCGCGGTGCCGGACACGCCCCCAACACTGGAGTTCACTCCGGAAATATCTGGCAACCATCCTTTCCAGCCACCCCGTATTAGTATTGGGTGCCGTGTCTCGCGAGGTTTGTTGTGATGTGATGTTTCACGGCTGTCTGGAGCTCCGGACGTTTTTCAGTGGCAGTTTTTTCCGTCAAACAGACTCACACAGAACTCGACAAATCTGTGATACGTCCAATTCTTTCCGTCAATGAGCTCCTTTCATCACAGGATTGCCTTTTCAGAGGAAATGCCGGTCCGAGCGCAGCACTCAGTATCGATCCCCGCTTGCAGGATTGGTCATTGTTCTGTGCTTTCGCTGAACGAAGTCCTCTGGGTTTCTTCAGCGTCTGGCGAGAAACTTGCGTCACGCTGCTCCTACATCAAACTAAACTAAGAGACGTGATCTCATTAATCAGGGCTCGTAGATAATCCTGGAGGACATTTGGAACCTACGGTAAGTAAACGCTAGCTTTGAGTGGACATGCGCTCTCAGGGTAGTATGAGAGTCACGCCGTAAACAGGCCTTTGATCTTCTAACGCTCCGGTGATGGAGAGGGAGCGGCTCTTTCCTTTCAACGTCCAACATTTGATTATTGAACTCGAGTCTGTTTGACCAAGAAAAACATGTTAAAAGGGGCGAATCCAGCCATTTCGGAAAAGAGCGCTCAGTTCGGAATGCCGTGGCCGCCCCGCCGCAGCGGGAGGGGTGGAGAAGGGATGGATTTATCGGATCCCTGCGGAGGCCTGCGGTTCGAATCTCTGGCCACTCTGTGACTCTGAGCGGCAGTTTGGTTGGTCCAGGCTTGGGTTGAGTGACAGGCAGCACTGATGCCGTGGCTGTTCCTCTCCGCCTCTCCTGTGTGTTTCTCTCTCTTGTGCGCTCTCTTTGTTTCTCATTTTAATGACTTCTTCTCAGATGTTCTCCAGCACGTCGCAGGGGACGAATCCCCGCTTCTTACCGCTGGCCACTCTGATGAAGCCGCCGTGTTCGTCCTCGTTGCTCACGCAGATCTAAGACAAGTGTATAAACAGAGTCGGGAAGAGAATGTTACATTTCTATCTTTCAATCCAAGTGTGTCTCAGTCCTGCTCCTCTACTGCACGGCTTAACGCTCTCTGTTCTAACGGATCTGGTTCATGTCATTAGGGGGTTCATAATTAGCTGAGCAGAACCAGCAGGGCTTTGTGCGCCAGCAGGGCTTCGCTGGATTTGGTCTCCTTTGGTAAATGATAGAAGTAAAGGTGAACTGGGGTCACTCACCTGTCCCTCTTTCAGGGTGATCTGGCCCTGCTCTTTACAGCCGATGAAGGTGCGATTACACCGGAACACCCGGTCCCCGGCCCTCACCTGGTGCGCGAAGGAAGCGGGGAAAAACCCTATCCGCTCATCGATCACGCCCTGCGAACATTCGATCAGAAAATTCGATCTTAATGACCAATAAATGCAATAAAAACATTTTATATTGCTGTAATGTACTGCAGAACATCCATCCTTTCATTTTCTCTAATCGCTTAATCCGTACTAGAGTCTACCCCGGAGTCTACGGGCGCGAAGCAGACACACACACACACACACACACACACACCCACCCACACACACACCCACACCCACACAAACACAGAGACAGGATCTGGATTCAAACCCTGCAGGTGTGAGGAAACAGTGCAACCCACTGCACCACTGTGAGTCACTGTAGCACACTTTACTATTTGAGGTAGATCTTTAAAATAATTCACGGTTAAATAATGTGGCGTTCTGTAGCCTTTCTAACTTCAAGGCCTTTCTAACTGCACTACATGCCTGATTTAAGGCAAGACACTGCAGGTGGACAGGGGGCTCTTTTAAAGCAATATATATCACAGAGTTCCTCCTCAATTACTGAAATTCCCACTAGTGTTTATCTGCTCTATAAAAAACAAAGAAAATTATACAGTTGAGGATATTCGAGCTTGGCTTATCTAGTATAGATCTAGCAGTTTGAATCTAAATCCTCCACAGCTGTGGTCAGCGCTTCACTTTCAGCTTTGGTTATGAATGGAGAGAGAGGAGAGGCATCATGCAACATTTTCATGAATAACTGCGTCGCTGTTATCACAATATCACACATCATCATAAAAACTGAGACCTGCCAGAGATCGATTCCACATCAGACAAGCTGTTCAGTGATATACGACCACAAGCAGTTTCGGAAAGCACAGTTCAGAGACACGCGGACACGAGTCGACTAAATATACTGAAGAAAATACGTTTCTGCTGAGGTTTGACGTTCGTTGACACTTTTAGAATACACATGTAACAGAAGCGACCCGGAGCGTTTATCTGAGGAACGGACGATTGGACCAAATGCATCACTGTCTCTAGAGTCTGCCTGAAGAACAACAGTCTTATTTCTGCCCTGTCCAAGCCCTGGACCGCGTGATATTTAGTATTCGAGGTCTCACCTTCCACCAGTCATCGTTCGAGTCGTCTGCCAGTATTATCCGGTCGCCAGGCCTGAAATAAAAACGTGTGAAAAGAAGAAAGGATTAATTTCTCATTATTTCTTCCTTTGGGCAAACATTTCTTTTTCTGAATCAAACATGCGAAGTGATTACGCTCCGTTAATGGAATCTTCTTTTGAATTGTATTATATTTTGGAGAACGGATTACACTTGTGAAGGCAAGTCGAGTGTGAAGGCAAGTCGAGTGCGCTAATCATTTACAGCCTGTGCTTCACAGTGTGGTGTCAATGAATCTGAAACGAACTGGTGGGACCTGCAGCATCACTGCGGGAGGAAGAAGAGGACTCCCGAGCCAAAGGACGTTCTACAGCACCAAGAGAAAAGCGCAGGTAATGTTGAATCTTATATCAGGTTACGGTAGACAGTGATTGGAGACGCCCAATCGCTGCTTCTACGGTCAAAAAAGGTTTGTGTAAAAAAGTTCCGCTCACAGCTCGAAGCTTTTCTGACTCTTCATTCAGAGTCACGTTTAACCGCTGAACCACAGAGGGGGCGTTAACTCACTGTCTCATACCAGGCCATTTATGGTAAAGGACGGCTAAACATGGGTGTAGTGAACCGCTCTTGCCTGAAAATGGGTGGGAAGTTGATTCACAAGCGGATCATATTTTATACATTTTATTAATTATGAGTCTGTTACTGAGTGTCCTGTTAGCTTCGTAAGACTCCTCTGTAGTTTCTTTTGGGCCGTGACTTCACATACTCTCTCTCCACTACACACTTTTAAGGTGACTCGCCCATACGCTCTCTCTTCCCATACATTATAGAGGTGACTCGACCACAAAAATCTAAATTTTAAACGATCTATACTCGGCCTCTGATCTACGCGTGATATTAGCGGATGTTTCGCCGGCGTAACCATTCCAATATTTCAAAAGCTAAGAAGAGAAAAGGTGCCAAATTGTAGCTATGAAAAGAATAATAATAAACATGTATCTCAATATTCCAAACCAGTCCACACCAATTATGTGAGCAACGGAAATCTATTTGATAAAACCACATTCAGTAAAACAGGCAAAGACATGTCTGTCTAATCTGTGGGTAATTAATAGCCTAATTAAGGCTCTGCATGTACACACTTATCTGTGCAGGTAAACACACAGTGTGTGTTTTGCATTTAAAGGGAAGAGGGAGCAGGGAGCTGCATCGCCGAGGCCGTTTCCACCAGCTAATTAAACATCCTGCCTCATTGAGCCGGGAAGAAGGGTGTCTAAGTCGCCGTGTAGCGGAGATAAGCTCACTACAAAGACTTAGGAACACGAAATCAGACCAAGTGTTAAAGCCATCAAGCAGCGTAAACAGCCTTGTCTGGAGGCGTACCAAATCAGGCCGCGATACACACGCGGGGAAAGCGATTTGGTGGAAACAATCAGTTATTCTGACGTTGTTTGTAGCCTCTATTGTCAGCGGCAATAGCAGCGATTCGTCACTGACACTTAGAGACCCGGTCCTGGAAATGCACAGCCTTAGACGGTTCAGGGGTTTTCATTGTTTCAACACTCCAGCTAGTTCAACTTGGAAACTAATTATCAGGTACGAGCAAGAAAAGACACAAAGACATCAACCATCCACTGAGAATCGTTGAGGTGTCAATCCTGAAGACTAATCTGGCCTGAGATTTACAGGCTAATAAACACAGCCAGGCGAGTATTGCCTCAGCCATTAAACAACACAGTAGAGACAAAAGTGGCCTTTGTTGAACACCAAATGAATGTTTTCTATAAACTCGTAGCTTGTCCTGCATGTCGATAGCATAAATATTTCTATTCTTTATAATCACGATTTAAAGATACCCAGCGATCCGCCTTCGCGAGCTAACAATCAATAACCATCACCCATAATGTCTAAGCAGCAAGTACCTTCCACCGTCAAGATACATCATAAAAAAGAAGGGTTTCTTAGTCTTTAAACTGGAAACTGGTTAAAAGGTCAATAGGAACTGCTAGGCCTTCCACGAGGAATAAGTATGCATGAGGAAGTGAGAGGAAAATTCCTTTACTCTGGTCAGATAAGGATTGTCGGTGTGTGCGTATTTGTAGACTTGTGAGGACCTAAATGCAAAGGAAAACAGAAAAAAAAAAAAAAACCATGGAGTGGTATCTGCTTATTTATAACATTATGTTACAATGACTACAGGTATGTTTAAGGATTAGCGTTGCCTTATTCTACATCAGTACTTGGTCCTCATAATGAGAGCAATACAAGTCTCTGTGTGTGTGAAAGATTGCCTCACCTCATCTCCAGGTCCTGGCTGTCCTGCGGGGTGAATCTATACAAAGCCACATAGGTGTTGAGCTGTAGGAGGTCCTTCCGCAACTCTCGCTCTGACTGCAAATCAGAACACAGCAGAATTAGCGACTGTCTGACTGTGAAGCACACAAACACCAACGCGCAGAAAACAGTCTCCCTCACCGCTTCACCCAGAATGCTGGGGAATCTCACTCTCTCTATCTTGCTTGCACACAAGCAAAGAACAGTTTCTCACACCGACGCTTTATTGCTTCACAAGGGCACGACGTTTGGCAGGAACAGGCAGGAATGTTTGGTTTGGTTCGGCGCAAAGTCGGAAAACCATCGGCGCTTTTCCACTGGCAGAAGAAACCGCACCGCACTGCAAACAAACGTTTCTCCATTACAAATAAAGCGATCTGCACCCGAGCCGAGCCAGAGCCGACCTGGCTGCATCACTGCTTTCTGATTGGTTGTGATCTCATCACAGCGTGGAAAGAGGCGACAGTCTTTTACTGTCCATGCAAAAAAAAAACCAAACATCTGTGAAAACACAAACTAACACCTGCGAGGTTGATGAAGTACAAGCTCTACTGTCTGTCTGGGCTTTCTATAACCCTGTGAGAAATGCGAAGGTGCTCCAGGCCCTCACTAACAAGTTATCTGGGTTTGGTTTTCATCACACAGACTGTAAATAATAAAAGACTACAATAACAAAAGCAGCTCCGACGGGGTTTTGGGACGACCGACCATAAAGTGTGGAGAGACTCAGAAACCCCAGACTGAGATAGACTGGATCACCAAAGCGGCTCCTGCAGACCGCCACACAGGCGCTCACCAAACCACACGTTCACCAAGGTCTCAGTAAACAGCTCTAAACTGGCCCTGAACGGAGAACGGTGCGTTCACTTGGGTCTGGAAAAGACGCAGAGACGGCTGCGTGTGGGAGGACTCTCGCTCTCCGCCGTTGTTTACGGTGTGACTCAGGAAACGGAAGGGCGGGAGAGGAAGTGTAGGGAACGTAGCAGGTCCGAGACGAACACCCCAGCAGAGGCAGTCTGGTGCACCACGCATACGCTTCTCATGACTTTACAGCTTACCATCTGGAGGAAAGGCGTGGGAGCGGTGTGGAGAAGAGACGAGGTGCTAAAGGTATTATTCTACTGTCTGTGCCGCTTTAGCGCTTTCTCGCTCCTGCGACAAAACGCATCTTTTAAAAGAATGTTTCATCTAAAAATAACGTTGGTGATGAATGAGGCGTTTTAATTGTTGGCAGAAAGTGGAAGCTGCTTTGCTGCGTTAAGTAGGCATAAAAATAAGTGATATGCAAATATACACATAAATATAAGTTAAGGCTTTCAGTCTTAGGCTGCAGCGTCGCTCACTTGCTGGAAAAATAAGATTGCTAATGAATGAAACCCAGAAGCAGCTGATTAGCATTTGTGTGGCCTGTTCACTGTTCACAGAAAGTTGCTTTGTTGTGTTAGGCATAAAAAGGCATACATCTATACAGATATATATATATATATATATATACATATAGGGCATTAATGCAGCATCACTGACCTGCTGGAACGTTTTGATCAACCAGTCTGATGGTGTTTATTCCAGATGAGCTGTTTCCAGGATGAGCTGATGAACTAGTTAACCACTTCTAAGTAGCTACCTAATGCTACCTTCAGTCACGGTTGGTGGTTAGTACTGTAACACGGTGAGCCTCAGTGCCATCGTCTTGCTGCTATTTTGAACCAGTGGAAAACACAGAGCGTTCCTCAGCAGTCGCACCACAGCGTTCCTCATTCACACGCCGTGTGGCGCGCTTTCAAAACAGCACACGATTCCCGCTCATAGGGAAGGCGCTTGTAAAGGGGTGTGTCTGGGCAGATTGCTGCCGTTTTAAAGTTATTAAACCGCGTCTAAAGTTGTGGCATTTGTTAAACGGCGCGTTCTTGTAACATGTGGGTGCACTCCACTTGTACGCGCACTCTCTCTTTTATTTCATTTTAATAAATTTAACTCATATTTATGTGATGGCCACACCTATGGCCACCACATAAAATGTCAGGAAAACCTCTGCACCTAGACTCAATAATTTAGTTTAGTCTATTTCAGTTCTGTTTATTGTCAATAGTTTATTTGGTGGTACACTAGTGGCTATTTGAAGTACACACCTTTGGTTAACTTTTGCAACATCTTATATTGCTTGGTTTAACTTTGAATTTTGTTGGAGTTACCGGTGCGGGGGGATGTTGCTGGTGCTGCAGGGTGGCGACGTCTGGCCAGACTGGCTGAAAGGGATCGGCTGGAGAAACAAAGCTGCTTCTGGAGAAGTGGCCAATTGGGGTGAACCAAGCGGCTGCAGCTTCATGGGGGATTTGTTGTTTTCTTTGGGTTATTGGTGGTTTTGTCTTTTCATAGATTAGGTTTGATGTGTGTGTGGGTTAAGTTCGTTGTTTTTTTTTGTCTGTGGTTATTGTTTTAGTATGACTGTTTTGTGTCCCCTGTGTTGAGTTGGTCTGATCAGCCACAGTATATACGTGTCCTTTTGTGTTCGAGAGGAGTTAGTTTTTTTGTTGTTCTGAAGTGCTGTTGTGCAGCTCCTTTTTTGTGGACCCCTTCCTCATGGACCTGAGGTTTTTCTTGTGGGGTTATGGGGCACTGTTTTATTCTTTAATAAATAAATGTATGCTTTTTTGATAATTACCCTGTGTTTCCTCATTGCCTGCTGGCTTGCTCCCTCACAATTTATTTCATTCAACTCTTTTAAGTTATATTACAGAGTACAACTAGTCATTTCACATAAAAAGTTTAGTAAAATAAAAAAATATTTCCAATATAGTATATAAAAATATAATATACTCCCAATGTCAGTAAAAAAATTAACGAGTTAATTCAGAGAGATGTATTGATCATGGGCTGTTCGACCAGTCGACACACACCAGTATTTAAACACACCAGGGGAGAGGGCGCTCGTCTGAAAATACTTCAACTGTACTGCGCTGGTATTGAAATGGTAGCCCGCGTCCAGGGAGTCGAACCGGCGGAGTGTCAGAGCTCTTCCGTCAGAGCCGCTTTTGTTATTGAGCTCTTTTATTATTTCTAGTCTTGTTTGAGTGTTGAATGTTTTCTCTGCGTTCTTCATCCGCGTGATGAGAACCGAACCCAGAGAACTTGTTAGTGACGTCCTGGATCTCCTTCACGTTTCTCGTAAAAAACTGACTAAAATGTATCTTCAGCCCAAACAGACGGTGGAGCTGGAACTTCATCACTTCCCAGCTGTTAGTTTGTGTGTCCACTGTTGTTTTTTTGCGTACTCAGTGAAAACACTCTCAAAAACTCAGTGAAAACACGGTGTCCTCTTTCCACGTTGTGATGGCATTTCAACCAATCAGAAGGCAGTGATGCAGTCAGCTCGGGTACAGGTGGCTTTATTAGTAATGAAAAACATTTGTTTGCGGCGCTGAACGGTTCCTTGTGCCTGTGGAAAAGCACCATAAGTTAATAAGAACAGGGTTCAGTAAATACAGTGAATGTTTGGTGCAACACTAGGGCTGGGCGATTAATCGAAACGTAATCGAAATCGACGTTCAGAACCTATAATGGATCAAATGTTTCCAGGTGGATTATTTCGATTACTGTGCCTTTAAAAGCACTACCGCGTGTGGAGTCACGTGACCCCGCTCCGTTATGTGACGTTACTCCGCCGACAGGTCGAGCACGGAGAGCTCAAACACTGAGACAACTGAGCGACTCGTCAGTGAACTATGAGGGCAAATAAATAAATAAA
>JBBPDE010021545.1:0-10785 GCA_037974605.1 Nannopetersius ansorgii
TGTGTGTGTGTGTGTGTGTGTGTGTGTGTGTGTGTGTGTGTGTGTGTGTGTGTGTGTGTGTGTGTGTGTTTGGGAGACAGAGAGAGAGACAGAAAGAAACTAATGCTGTCTCAGTGTCCTGTGGGAAAATGTGGAGTGAAGGAAGTTAAAACAGTCTGTCTCCATAATATGATCACTTAAAGCGGCTTTCAGATTTATCTGCTGAACAGCTTAGTGAGTGCTTGTTGTGTGTGTGTGTGTCTATATATATTTATGTGTGTGTACAGTTGCCATTGCACAGCTGATTCTGTGTGGCTAGGTGCAGGAATGAAAGCGGTGATAAAGGTTTTGTTTTGTGATGAGCTGGAGCTGGAACTGGCCAAACACATTGGGTCCAGGCAGCAGGTAGGAGACTTAAAAAGCTGGGATGCACAAGGACATGGTCACTTCGAGAAGTGAAGGACTTTCCCTCTTCTGTACAGAAGGCTGTGTGTGTCTGAACTACTTAAGACATAAGCAATTCATGTGTACACTCTATATGCACAATGTGCAATATCTTGCATACTACAGTCGTATCAAAACCAAATAAGTTATTTTTTGTATTATTCTGTTTGTTAACAATCTTTCAAAAAAACAACTACCCTCTCTCTCTCTCTCTCTCTATATATATATATATATCACACACTGAGAAATATACAAGACTGGCATTGTTTTGTGTGTCCCTTTTTAATATTTTTCCTATTTTACTTCTGCTTGAACTGCTTGAACGTACTGTGTGTGTACTGTTTCCGGTTTATTGTTTTACAGACTGTAGCAGACTGCAGTATACATCAGCTTTTTACCACCATCAGCCTTTTCAGTTTAGCCCAGCTAGCTCTGTTGTCCTCGTTCCCATATTGATATCTAAAGCAGATGTGATGGCTTGAAATAGGGGTGAGGTGTGGGGGATTCGGGCCAGGATCTTGAAGAAGCACTGTGTATCTGTACACAGTTTCCAGTAGGTTCCAGCAGCCAGTTTGGAGGTGTGTATCTGTTTGGCTTTGCAGTTGGCGCAGTGCTGTTGTACAGTGAACAGACAATATTGACTCTCCTTCTCTGTGTATCACTTTACAATGTCTTGATCAGGTTAGTGGCTTTTTGCATCGTTTGGAGGGCTCTTAATTTCGCTTTGGAGTGCAGCAGAGCTTTCTTTTGACAGAGGATCAGCTGAGAGAGAGAGGGCAGGGGGGATATAAAACAGCCCATCTCAGTATGATTCATGCCTGATGCCTCAGAGGTCTGCGAAAACCTCAGTGTGTGTATTTGTGTGTGTGAAGGGGGCTCCCTTACTCTGAAGGAGTTTTGTGTGTCTCTCTCTCAAAACTTCATCTTGAAATGTAAAGTCATTGAAGATCTAAGGTCATATTACACTTGTAAAATCTGTTTCAACTGCATAACAGGATCCGGAGGAGATCCAGTCCCAACCATTGATTGAGCTAAAACAGTTCTCAAGACACTTGATGAGCCCATATCCTTCTTACTTTATATTTAGTAAACTTGCAGCGTTTGTGTGGTTTTATGACAAAAAAATCTGTTCATCTGTGCTTCATTTTTACTATTGCCAACATCTCTTGATGCCTCACAAATGAGGTCAGCTCTATTTGGATATGTTCTATTTACCATCACCAACTAGATAATCATCTCCATATAAACACCCTGAAGATTAAGGAGCGTAGGGTAGATTTCCAGAAGAAGTTTCCTTCAGCTCTGGTCACCCAGGGAGGGAACACTGAGGCGGTAGACACCTTGGTGTTTACTTGAGTGACAGGTTGGCATTGGAGGTGAATGTAGACAGGCTGTATAAGGGGGTCCAGAGTCCTTCAGTGTCGAGTGCCATCTTTTATTCTGTTGTGTGCTGGTGCAGCAGTATCACAGCCAAGAACATCAGTAGATGTAACACGATCGTTAGGAAAAACGTCTCAGCCGTAGGGGTAAAACTGGACACAGTGGAGATGGTGGCAGAGAGGCAGATGCTGGGAAAGGTGTCAGCAGTCATGGAGAATGCTCCCACCTACTACATAAAACACTACAGGGACAGAGCAGTACACTTAGCAGCAGACTGCTTCTGCCTCACTGCTTCAATGTTTTATTCTATTTTATTTTTATTTATATGTGTACTTTGAGTATACCATGTATGTTAGCTCCTGGAACACTCTCACTTCTCTCTAGAGAGTGTTACGTAACTTGGTGAAATGTGGCTTGAGATCTACACAGTGAAATGCTAATCTGCTATCTCAGCTACTTACATATTTAATGAGTGTAAATGAGCTTGAGCTTGATGTCCAGTGTGTGGTAGCTTTTAGATGGCTGTAGTAATCTTTCTCTGTTACCTTCATTATACTAAACAGATAAGAATGTCTGATAAAAATGTAAGATGGAAGCTCTTCTATGTTCTGTCATCTCCATATTGTGCCTTATTTGAATAGAAGTTATTTAAGCTTCCATTGAAAGGCTGTGGTCATCCATAACAACCAGGATCCTTGCATTTTTATCTCCAATAACTCCTACTGAATACAGCAGTACTCAGATTATACTGTGCAAGCCCCTTTTTCTGCACATATTTTATGTCTGTTTCTGTTGCGTCTTCATGAAGAAATATATTTAAAATAATCATGAACTTGCATGATTATGCATATAGTGCTACTGTGATTTTTTTTGTATAAAGCATAATATAGAATTTTCTGTTGAACAGCTGACAACTTGACCCTTTAATGCTATATGTAACCTTGACTTTTTCTTATACCAGTCTCCCATGTTTTTTATTCCTCGATATTACTGGTCTCTGCCTTTTTTAACCACAGACATGAAGACTCATAGGTAGCTTTTTAAAAAAACACTTCTATTACTCTTGTAACATCCTGTGTTTAACAATAAACACATGCATCATTAAAAAGTATTAAGTAGATTAGATGTTCAAATGACTCCACCAAGGTTTGTGGAAATTCTTAAATTTCTTGACTGCTTTTACAACCAAGTGCTGCTGAATGTGCTCCCTTAGGCACTGTGTGGGCAGATCCTGCAGCAGCATGACTTTCCATTGTCTATATGGGCTTAAGACTGCACTTGGCATGTGCTCAAGTCATTAAAATTGATTTTATGCACACGTTACGTAATTGCTTAGAAATTGCATAAAACAATTGTAGATACATATTCACCTAAATAGAACAGTTCCTTAAACTTCAAGTGTCGTTCCTTACACTTGCCACAGGAACAACACCCCTTATTTAATCGCTTGTGAATATGCGAAGCATGGAAATGTGCTTGTGACAGCACAAATGGGATGGATTCAACTATTAATGCAGCTTTTAAAATAATATCACAGTACGTTCAAATTTTCAGTTATCCATGACGTGGGCTCTTTAATACACATACTCACACGCCCACACACACCCACACACACAGATGAAGATCTCTAGGGGCAGAGCACATGGGATGCTGGTGCTCTTGTTGTTGTGAGAGGCGGGCAGGCAGGGTTATGTGAAAGCGGATTCTCTGTGCAGTCTGTTGCTCTGGAGGAGGCGGGATGCTGTATGCTTTCAGCAGCAGCAGCAGCAGCAGCAGCAGCCTCCCTTCTCTCTCTCTCTCTCTCTCTCTCTCTCTCTCTCTCTATCCCTGTCCAGCTCTCTGCCTGAAATGTGGCCATCCCGTGTGGCTGTGTTTAGACTGAGCTGCGGTTTGTGCTCTTGCTAGCATCATGTGTGCTTCCGCTGCTGCTGCTGTTGCACGTAGCTGTGTAGAGGAGCGCTCCAGTCTGTGGCAGCTTGCTGGGCTCCGTTTACACTAGCTGCTGTCTGTGCCTTAGCCTTTCTCTCCTCTCCTCTCCTCTCCTCTCCTCTCCTCTCCTCTCCTCTCCTCTCTTCTGTTCTCCTCTCCTCTTCTCTCCTCTTCTCCTCTTTTCCATCCCTCCATTCCAGCTCATTTAGTGGTGATGAATGGAATTCTTGGCTGAGCTCTTTAGCTCACAATGGATTGCCTATGTATTGTCACAACTAAGGTAAGGAACGGTGTGTGAGAGATGCAGCAGGAACGGGAGTGAGTGAGCGAGTGGTGCAAACAGAGAGGGGGAAGAAGCTCTTTGTGATCTAGCAGGGTGTGTATATATTTTACAGTTGCTGCAGGATATTGCCATGGAGAAGTGTTGCCAGGGAGTTTACCTATTTGTGTTTATCTCTGTTCGTCCTGTACCTGTTTTCTTATCTGCAGGTGAAGATATTTACTTGACTGTTTGCCTGGTTTTCTGTGTGTGTGCGTGTCTATTTGAATCTCTATCCACTGGTGCTGTATTTAGAGAGCCGTATTCTGGTGTTGACTGGCACCAGTAGAGGCATCATTGGAGGAACTTGTGAGAAACTTTAATGGCTGATAATGTCATTAGTTTAGCCTGCTAGCCTAAAAGCACTATTGGGTAGTGCATTGTGGAGTGTATTATTCAGCCTTTCTTCAAGGCTTTATTTTACTTGACTAGCTGTTTTAGTTTAATTTTGTGTGCTGTTCCAGCCATTCCATATCCAGCTCTGCAGGTGTTTATCCAGATGTGTGATACAGAGGAGCTGTACCTGTTACTTTTCTAACAGCTTATACTTCATTCAGGTGTACAGTGTGGTGTGTACATTCAGGACCACTGTTTCCACCCACTCTGAACACACACACATACACAAGCCCATTCAAAGAGTGCTTAGTGCCTGCTGGTTTGTTACCTGAGTCCCTCCTTCTTTCTCTCTCTCTCTCTCTTGTTTCTCTCATTTGGAGAGCTTAAATGCGAATGCTTATTTGCATGCTCTGTTAGATGTAAATTAAGCACGTCCCACTGATGCTAATCCAACCTAGCACAGCTCTGCGGTGCACATTCCAAATGCACTGCCAATCCTACAGAAAAGAAATACTGATGTCGCTTTTTTAAAATAGCGCTTGTGCTGCGGTATGAGCTCTTCTTGTCTCTCTGTAAAACCTCAGCCATGTTGTTATAGTCCCTCACCAACATCGGTTCTGTGGTCTCAGCTTTGAATTGTGAGGCACTGCTTCCACCCATCAGCTCTGCTCTTGGCCGTTTGGTGTGGCTTCCTCTGTTCCTCTGTTTGGAGGTTGAGATATACTCAAGCGTGTGCACTGATTTTGCTGTGTGTCACTATGATGAACCGCCACATTGTTTAAGAAGATGCCCACCAAGACATAGAGAGAGCGAAGGTGGAAGTTCAGGTGTAGATGCCTACAGGAAGCCTAAAGCAAATCTTCTCTCTGAAACAAAACTACAGACCCCAGAGCCAAAGCTGAACGTGGTTTTTCAAATATGATTAAGTTAAATTCAGTTCAACTTTAATGTCATGTGTAAATGAGAGGAACATATAATGAAACACATTCAGGCTACTTCTCTAATACATAAAAATTAAGACAGAGGTAGTCCAAGGCATTTTCACAATACAGGATGTGTATCATAATTTGTATTGTTTTCTGAGCCTTAATAAGAGTGCAGCATTTAATAAAGAATATCAACGGCTATGAATTTGGCCAACATGCATTCAAATGTTTCACACACAGCTTGTCACTGAATTTAGTTAAACTTAACTAATATCTGTGGTAGCGTTTTGTGATTAAAAAATAATTTCAAAAGTAAAGTGGCCCCCTATAGTCACGTGTGAACATACCACAGTGCCCAGTGTGAAATACTTTATCTGCTTTTAACCCATTCACCAAGTGAAGCAGTGGGCTGCGACCAGCGAGGGGCACCCTGGGGAGCCGTGTGTGGGGACGGTACCTTGCTCAAGGGTATCACAGTGGTTCCACTAGCAGTCCTAGGATTCCAGCCTATGACCTTCTGATTACAGGAGCAAAGCCCTAACCACTAGGCCACAAGAAGCATTATTTACTCCACACCTACAACTACTATGTGAATTAGGCCTAAATGATCATATTATTTGATTAGTTTGATTAAAATAATTCATCTTTAGCCATTGTTTATTGTGTTTATGTGTGTTTTTAACTTTTAAAATGTCCAACATTCGATCAAGGTGTTCTAAAATGAAAGGTAGTTTCACATGTCCCACCCTTCTAACAATACTAGGATTTTTGTGCAGCACAATTTGTAGCCACGATATTAACATTAATGTTATGTCATGGCACACAATCTTACAAACCCTGTGTAGAACTGTGCTTGCTAAAGATTCTCATTTCAGATAGATATGTAGGTTGGTGGGTAGGTAGGCGGGTAGGTAGGCAGGTGCTAAGTTGCTACAATAGCATACACTCCCAGCAAGTCCAACATGCTTCATCATTCTAGCATCTGAAATAGAAAAGAGCATTCAAACACTGGAACCACTTCAAGTAATTATGCTGCTTAGCATAGTAAAGGCTCCTTTGTTCGTATATCACTGTTCACAGCCTCTGTCTGGGCAGGGCTGCAGTTACAGCTATATAATTTGTTTTGCTAGACAACTTGATCACTTGTAGGGCTATAATGACACACTTAGCCCATGACTTGATTTGGTGTGATTTACGATACATGATTCACAATTTAGTATCTTCATGGTATTTAAGTAATTTGAATGAAAAACATAATGTTATTACTCAGCTAGAGATGAGTGAGATCATCACTGGAGACAGACGCCATATGACATTTTAGATGAAAGTGCATTAGTTGTGAAAAGTGGTGTACAAACACAGCGATTACTTTAGATTTCTCCGCAATACATTACCATTGTTTTACATTGTGTTTTCACTGCAAGTAGTCTTCTTAGAGTGTTGTGCATCAAAAAGATCCACATCAGCTGGTCAGAATGGGTTTATTCTTCCTACGTTGTGCAGGTCGGCAGCGAATTCCATCTGACATCCCTATTTTTTTTATAGCCATTTCTTTTTTTGTGCACATTTTCTGCTTTATTCATTGGGTTGAGGAGGCATTGATAGTAGTGAAACTCAGTCAGTCTAGAAAATATGATTCATCAGTTATGCAGTTGCTTCTGACGTGTGGAAAGTTTACACACACACACACACACACACACACACACACACACACACACACACACACACACACATATATACACACATACCATATACACACACACACACACACACAAAACTCTGCAAACATATAAAAAGTTAAAGCCTTGGAGCTCGTTGTGAGGTTTGTTGGGAAAAGAGAGGATCATGTTCTCAAGTTATGCAGTAAAATGAGTCTGTTATGATTCTATGCCTGGAGATCTGTGCACAACCTCCGTATGGGCAACGTGCTGGAGAAGAGGATGATATTTATCTAGAGGCAGAGGGGGAGGCAGAGGGGACCCAGAGGAGAACAAGGAATCTTCAAATGGAAAGAACAGAAGCATTCTGAGTGATGATACTGAACTCTCTCTTCCCCCTTCTCTCTCTCTCTCTCTCTCTCTCTCTCTCTCTCTGTCTCTTCTCTCCTCTCTCTCTCTCTCTCTCTCTCTCTGTCTCTTCTCTTTCACTTTCTGTATTTTATACCAGTTTGCCTTTTTACTGCCTACACTTGTTTGTCATTTTGAGAGAAACACCTACAATTAAGCAGTACAGGGCCTTTAGGTGTACAGCTCCTGAGATGAGCTAGACCCCTGCTTTCCATTAGTGGAATGGGGCCCCAGGAACACCACTGATCTTTATTTGGGTGGTTGCAGCAAATAGTTCAAGTCCTTAGAGCTGCGATGCGGGTCATACTACTTTTTGTCCCACACATCCAATAGATGCACACTCGTAGCCATATAGTTGAGTTCTTAGAAGTTTGGTATGTGGAGACCCTTTATTTTGGCGGCAGAGCTAGTTATGTGTGTAAGTTTGACAAGGTTTGTGACAGAGATTATGTTGAATAAACAGGCAGAGGAATGTGGAAGGAGGTGCCGTAAACGTAAATGTAATGTAAACAGGTGTGCCACTTTTGGTAGGTACTGACTACTGCATACTGAGAATGCCCCTCAAGACCTGCCTTTTCGGAGATGATACTCTGATACTGTTGTCCACACATCACAAGATCTTTATACTTGCCAAATTTTCCTGCTTCCAACTCATCAGCTTCAAGAACTGACTGTTCACTCGCTGCCTAATATTTTCCACCCGTAGGCAGGTGGAATTGCAATATTGTAATCAATGTAACTCACTCCACTTTTCTGTGGTCCACATTTTGTAGCTATTTGTTGTATGTGGTAGATGTACCTGGCTAACTTACAAGGTAGATACCAAACCTAGAGTCACAGTAGTACTTAGAATAGTGTATTATACTATGTCTCATGTGTTTTACTTGCAAAACTGGCTTAAACAAAGGTGGGCATTGCATTCATTGAAGCAGTTTTACATGTCCATCTCTTTTTAACCATAATATTGTTTGTTTCAGTATCTTGTTAAAGATAAGAAAGGTCTGGCATGTTACAGCTTAATTTCAGTCATTATATATTAACATATTCCGACATTTCATTAAGGGTAGGTTGTCTTTTCATGTCCACATCATGCCCAGCACCTTTCATTAAATTCTTCCTGTGTTCTTTTTCATCCTTGCCAAAGCTGTGTGTGTCTGGTGTGTCCTGTTTTTGTACTGGTATCCAACAGATCCCAGACAGAAATATTACTATGATAATGAGCCCAGGATTCCAGACTTTGAAAGCGGCAGTCAGGACGTGAGGTTCAATGGAGAGGGAAAGAGGAGGGATTCTCCCTCTGAGAGAGAGAGAGAGAGAGAGAGAGTGACTCAGGGAGAGTGTGAAATGAGCAAAGAACACAGAATTCATATCCTCACGCGCACTAACCATTTGATAGCTCATATGTTCATTTGCACAAGATCTGGAAACTTGAACATGATGCCCTTGATCTGAAAATTTTTGATGCTGAAGGCTTAACCAGAACATATTAAAAAGCTGCTTATTTTATGCAGAAACCAGTATTACAAATACCAGTTACCACATTAAAGATTCAAAAGCATTTCATTGCATTGGGACAAAAGTGTGGATGAATCAGGGAATGAAAAGAGACAATCATGTAGAAGTTTAAGTCATGAACCTTCCTGCAAGAGGATACAAGGCTATTCTTTCAGCAACCACAGTAAGGATGATGGTTAGAGAAGTAAAAAATATTTCCAAAGACCACAATTTCAACAATTACAGAGCTCTTTGGCTCTCTCCAAGTTACAAGGAACAGTACCTAATACCAAGTGTGAAATGCACTAAGTCTGTGATGCTGTGAGGCTGTTTCTCTTGTATGTGTTGTCGTAATTGATAGCAGGAAGTACCAGGTGATTTTAAATATATTTATTTTTTTAAATAAATATATTTATATTTGGCTGCCTCTACCAAGAAACGTATTGTTCAAAATGCTGTTGCTGCACCACAACGCACCAAGCATTTATAGTGGTTGCATGTTGCCAGTTGCAGTTTGTTTCCAGAAATGCTGCATGCTCTATAGTGAAGTGTATATAATAGCCCCTGTGATCAAAACAGTACAGAGGCTATAATTCAGCAGCAGTAGGCATACACTCTTGCCTAGCTACAAGTTAGAGTGATCTTGTTCAAACAGTAAACAGTGCTAAGCTCAAATATAGGCTGCAGAAAATATTTCATTTACAGATGTTAAAATATGATTAAACAGAATCTGACTATGAATGAAGTCCATGAAGTATGTATGTACATGTATTTTTGGACCTTTGTGAGCCGTTCAAGTTTAACATTCACATTGAGTCGTGCCACGCCTTCCTTCTTTCCTCGCTTTTGCCTGATTACTAAACCACGAATTCACTAAATACATGTGCAAAGCAGACTAGCATGTAAATCCACATAGCTACCAGCTCAGGTAAAATCCAGTAGTCTTTAGGAATGAGCATTTCAGTAGCAGTTTCTTTATTGACTTTAGAATGAAAATCACACTTTACGTCAAAATAAATATTCATTTTAACCTATTTTGAGCCGCATCCACAACACAGCCGTGTACCTGGCATCCAGTGACCCGAGGGTCTAAAACAATTACAATGCCAAATTGTAAAAAATGTAAAAAAAAACCCCAAACAAACAGTTTTATATTAAGGAAATTATTTTGTGTATTTTTCACAAATATGTATAGTAATGATGTCTGTCTGCATTGAGATTTGCAAGTCTAATTAGCCAGGATTTACTTGCCATATATACTGACATTAGAAAATAAGACAAAATCCTATCGTGCCTAAAGGTGTATTAATAAACTCATCCTCCATAGTTACGCTGATGATGAATGACAGAGGCAGAAAACGTCTGAACATTTGAAATATTTTTCATCACAGATGCTTTTGCCTTCCATATTAAAAGAATTTTTATTCTTAGCGAAAATTTAAGAATAGTGTATGTAATGTAAGAATTTAAATACAAAGTTCACTTTACAATATTTTGTGGACTTTGGCATGCTTTTAAAGAATGTGGGAGTGATGCAACATACTGAATGTTGTGAAGTTTAAATAATATATTTCTGCTGTAGATTTATATTTAAATATTGCAACGAGATGACTCTCTCATTACAGCCTTATCAGGGATTTAATCCTTTTGCCTAATAACCTGTTATCAGTATATTTTTCTGTTGCAGGCAGTGTGCATGTGTGTCTTCCTTTTATTTTAAGCCTTGTTGTCCATGTTGCCCACATAAATCACAACAGTACTCTCTCTCTCTCTCTTTCTCTCTCCTCTCTCTCTCTCTCTATCCCCCCTCACTCTCTCTCTCTCTCTCTCTCTCTCCCCTCACCCTCTCTCTCTCCCCTCACTCTCTCTCTCTCCCCTCTCTCTCTCTCTCTCGCTCTCCTCTCTCTCTCTC
>JBBPDE010021588.1:0-10782 GCA_037974605.1 Nannopetersius ansorgii
TGAATTTCTTTCCGTTTTCTTCACAGGCGCAGCTTTTAGTAACGCAAGGATATCGGCACGTTCTCGCGAGACCAGACACATCTGATCTCGCGAGATCTCGTATCACGAGATCTCGTCACACCCCTAGTAATCAACCAGAAAGCTTTTAAACCTGTTGACCCTGAAGATAAAGGTGTTTGATAACGGAGTAAATCAGTCGGAGGGGGCTCATTCAACCGCATCCGTTTGAGAATCAATTTTTTTTTTTAAAAATTGAATTTTTCTGCCAGATTAGCTTCGTCCACTGGCCACTGTGACAGCTGATCAAACACCCACAGCACCAGAGAATCATCTTAGGCCAAAGTTAACACTGTCAAAGCAAAGATGGTGTAGAACTGGTCATCCTTTTAGTAAGGAAACTCGCTAATCAGATGAAGCTAATGAGCAAGAATGGCCACAAAATCATGTCAGGGTCCAAAAGAAGTACTACATACTAAACTATAAACAGGGGTTTGCTCTAGTACTGAGTACCTCCAACGCACGGGGGATGGGGTGGGTGGGGGTGGTAGTTGGGGTTTGTGTGTGTGCGCGGAGGCAAAACATGTATAATAGCAGCTCCAGGATCAATATCATCATTTATTTTAAACATATAGCTATAGAAAAGTCTGTTGTGATTTAAAAAGTCTATGATGAAACTACTGCCCATTGTTCTAAGCAGTTGTGTGTCACAGGATCCCAGTTTTATTCATTTTTTTATCCAGCCCTACGCAAAGGAGGGAGCTTGAGTCTGTCCTGAACTCTCTCAGACTCCGTTAAGAGCAGAGCGGTCACTGATTCAGTACTAATACGATTTGATCGCTGTAGTGAACAGATGAACCTCTCAGCAGACCAGCGTGTGTTCGTGTAACGTGTGTGTGTGTGTGTGTGTGTGTGTCTGTGGCGTGTGTGTGCCATGTGTCCTTCATGGCCTGCCATAACCTTCAGGCCTCCTGAAGACAGTGCGAAAAAAAAACCCTCACTCAGTCTCACGCTGCACTGCCCAAATCCGTGAGCTCAGCCCAAGACATGCGTCTGTGTAGTGAGCGAGAGTCCCAGTCACACTACAGCAGTGCTACAGATGTCGTTCATTATTCTGCATTCTATGCCCCATAAACAGTTCACATTACCTTTTTCTGACCTTTTTTTATCCCTTACATTTAAACAGAATGTTCTTGTTACTGTGCCTTTAAGACTGATATATGTAAATGATATCTGCTCTGATTGGATGCCATTGCTATCTATATGCAGTAAAAGCTGAAACTTAGATCATAAATGGGTGCAGTATTTTAGAAATTAACCTTGAATTAAAGCAACCACTAAATCAAGGACACTAGCAAATTATAAACTGAAGCTGAATGCAATACAGGGGTTACGTTCCAAGAGCACCCATGTATAGTGAATAAACACGTTATTATGTTTTGGTAAACAAAAATGCCTAAAAATGTTTTTGTTTTATAGTGTAAACACTAAATATGCCCCCAAATATCATCCCAGAACACTTTCATTTCATGTTAAACTCAGTTGAATGCCCTACCCTTAAGGAAAATGGAAAGGTAAATAAATAATCAGAATCAGAAAACTTTATTGCTTAAAAAAACACTAGCATTAGCCGTTAGCATTAGCAGCGTGCGGCGAGCCAAAACAAACACTCGTACATAAAAGAAACGCTGAAATAACTTTCTCTAGCCACAGGTTTAGACAGGGCACAGCTTACTAATACTAAATAATTTGAGATAACAGTAGAAAATTGGGTGGGGGTGGCTTTAAAACACTAAAATATGAGGACAAGACATGGAGCAGTCATGCTAGGCTACATGCTGCAGCAGCTGCTGCTTCTTTTTATGGCGGTTGATGACTTTTCAGTGTATATCAGTTCAATACATTTCGGTTCTCAGAACAATCCGAATGCGAATGCTGATCCACGGAAAACTGAGGGGTTCAATTTTACTATTTCACAGGAACTGATTGCTTTTTTGGCTCTAATGCATTAGGAGCGGTTGTTAAGGGTGGCCTGTGCATGTTTGGATGAATTTGACCAAACCTAGTATGAAAATTTAATTTCTAAGAGAGAATGAAATTGGATGGAATATTGGAATAATAATAATGGTCACAAAAAAAAACACTTTTCAATAACTGTAATTGTAACTATAACTGTAAAGTATTTTCCCAATAGAACAGGGTTCCTTCCAGTGCAAGAATGCACTCAGATAATCAGCAAGGTCTTCATGAGCATGATCAAGTGTCACAAGAGGGAAAACGAGGACATCTGCATAGCTGACGCCCAGAAGAACCCAGTATGACTGGTCAGTAAATATGATTTGTGTATGAGTATATTTATAAGTACTATGGAGTCAGGTGACAGCGTGTATATATACAGTGCGGTTGGTGTGGTGTCAGGGTGGCAACTCACTGATCTTTATCTAGAACACAGAAAGAATCCAGGAAAGGGAAGTTAGCCGCTATGCTCTCGAAGTCCTCCTGCGAGATGTACCCATCATGGTCGTGGTCGTAGTTACGGAACACGGACTTCACATGGGAAAAAAGGGAAAAAAACATCAGTTTAATCCAAAAAGGCTGTGCATTCGATTTCTCCTGCATCTTAAAGGACCTCAGCTCATGCGTGAATACGCTCGAGTTCCGTAAGAGGCTTGAGAGCCTTTCACCCTCACGGCACTGCAGAGTCTGTATAGGTAAAGATCAATGCCGTGTAACATTTATCTTGTGGGATGAGACTGACCCTCTTCTGTGGGTTTCGGTCACCATGGTCTGTTGGTTAGGGATTTGTCCCTGTGATTGGAAGGTTGTAAGTTTGAATCCCAGGACTGCCAGTGAACCTTTGAGCAAGGTACCGTCACTTGGTGAATGGGTTATTTCACACTGTGTGCTGCAGCTATACTGTGTTTACATGTGACTAAAAGGGCACTTCACATACTGAATGTGCCTGTGGAAGCAAGGCCAGGGCAGAATTAATCAGTCAGAGTTTGAGGGACTCCTAGGTGATGTGACCATCTAAGCTTGGCCCTATAATGTGGAGACTGTGAGTTCAATCGGTTTGAAGAAATATCTCAGCAGAAGCACGTACTAGCCTTCACCCTTCACAAAGCAGCACTAGACACAACTAATTTGGACACAAGTAAAAAAGAAGACATTTTGTTACAGCCATGGTTGCTCAGAAGGGCAAAAGATAGTGTCTCCCCCCTGTCTCTAAGGACAGATTCGTGCTCAATCAATTTTGAAGACAATTCTTGTTATATTGGTTAATGGCAGGGGTCTCAAACTCCAGTCCTGGAGGGCTGTGATCCTGCAGGTTTTGGTGATTTCCCTGCTCAGAAACACCTGGTTCACCTCAACAGTTAATTATCAGGTTTAATGAAGGCGTTTGAGGAGGAGAACCATCAAACTGTGCTGGACCCTCCAGGAGCGGAGTTTGACACCTCTGGTATAACCAGTTTTGACACCCTTTAATATAAAGTATTAAAAACTCTTTGGGAGTTTAAAACTGTGCTATAATGTGGTTTTTAAATTTTGAGTGTTGGTTTAATTTGGAGTTTTCCAGAATATCTCAATTCCTCGCATGTTTATGCAGAAATGCCGCTGCAAAATCAAGCATTTCTGCACCAGTCCACAAAAATGGTTGGAAGATCCTGGTGGAAATGAAAGCCCACTTACGTCTACCACTTTCCTGATGTGTTTGTTGACGACAGAGGGGTCGGGCTTGGTGGTCACTCCCGAGGCCCAGTCAAGAGGGGCCTGTGCTTTGTTGGGGGTGGTTGGTGATGTGGGCTGTAAGGGACCAATGAGAGACAATAAAACTGCTGTAACAACCAAGAAAGAACTCTAGAGGTCACTTTTCCTGTGTTTAATAAAACCGCTATGCACACAAATTGAAAACCGCTATCTTTTCTCTCCTGTCAATTACATCATCACAGGTTTTGTGGTCAGTACACTCACCAGAGACTTGGGGTTGCGTGGCTCTCTGAGTAAAGACAGCTCATAAATCTCATCTTCAGTGTAATAGAGATCCAGAGAAAGCTGCAGGCAGCATTAAAACCGTTAAAGATGCCATTTATAGTCATACAGAAGACCAGAAATCTATTTTGAGATGTTTTTGTTGTTCTCTCAATACATCAACAGTGAAAAATCAAGGTGAAAAGGAAAAATGCTGCATTCATTTTATATGGGAAATGGATGGACCCAATACTGTCAACTGAGCAAAGTTACATCCAAAAGATGTCTTTCGAGCGTCTTTTCCGCACATTGAACAGTCCCCTGAGAACCAGGGAGACGTTTCATCGAATAAATTTGTACATTTGAACATATGACTGTACAGCAACATCCACAAACGTCCACAGAAATATCAGAGCGTTCAAATATTGAATTGAATACCAACAATTCAGAGTCATAATCAGACATTCTGAACCTGATTCGCACATTGTGCAGACATGCAGATGTTTTGCTGGACCGGCTGATAAACTCCACATCTGGCAGATGTCTCATGGTCACATGAAATAAATACATTTTTATATATAGTTTTAATGTGAGTCCATGTGTTACCAGTACAAATATCCGACCTCACAACAGTTCCACATGAATCCACCACTGATTCTATTAAATAGATACCATTAATTAAAAGTTCTCCTTAGAACCATACGCAACAGACAAATGTCACAGCAGTGCCTATACAGTCACTATACTATACAGATACTATACCATACAGTCACTATACTATACAGTCACTATACTATAGAGTCACTATACTATACAGTCACTATACCATACAGTCACTATACTATACAGTCACTATACTATACAGTCACTATACTATACAGTCACTATACCTTACAGTCACTATACTATACAGTCACTATACTATACCGTCACTATACTATACAGTCACTATACTATACAGTCACTATACTATACGTCACTATACTATACCGTCACTATACATTAACATTTACAGCATTTATCAGACGCTTTTATCCAAAGCGACTTCCATTCTCTACCTACAGGGGACAGTCTCCCTGGAGCAACTTGGGGTTAAGGGTCTTGCTCAGGGACCCAGTGATGGTGCTGAAGGTAGGATTCGAACCCATGAGGCAAGTATCCTACGCACTGAGCTATACCGTCACTATACTATACAGTCGCTATACTATACAGTCACTATAATATACAGTCGCTATACTATACAGTCACTATAATATACAGTCGCTATACTATACATCACTATACTATACGTCACTATAGTATACAGTCACTATACTATACTGTCACTATACTATATAGTCACTATACTATACCGTCACTATACTATACCATCACTATACTATACGTCACTATAGTATACAGTCACTATAGTATACAGTCACTATACTATACCGTTACTATACTATACAGTCACTATTCTATACAGTCACTATGCTATACAGTCACTATGCTATACAGTCACTATACTATACAGTCACTATACTATATAGTCACTATATTATACGTCACTATACTATACAGTCGCTATACTATACAGTCACTATAATATACAGTCGCTATACTATACAGTCACTATAATATACAGTCGCTATACTATACATCACTATACTATACCGTCACTATACTATACCGTCACTATACTATACCGTCACTATACTATACCATCACTATACTATATGTCACTATACTATACTGTCACTATACTATATGTCACTATACTATACCGTCACTATACTATACCGTCACTATACTATACCGTCACTATACTATACAGTCACTATACTATGCAGTCACTATACTATACCGTCACTATACTATACCGTCACTATACTATACAGTCACTATACTATGCAGTCACTATACTATACAGTCACGATACTATACAGTCACTATGCTATACAGTTGTGTAAAACTAACATTAAAGATTTTAATCTTTCTTTATATTTGAAAATGTCTTGTGAACCTTATTTTGGCCAAAACCTCCTCCACAGTTTCATTAAAATCTCCTTTCCTTCAACCAACTCCTTCCATCTTCAGTTCTAAGTGGAGGGGAATACTGACCGTGAGAAGGTAGATGAGGTCCATGTTGGGCTCCACTTGTGCCGCCGTGCTCTGTAGAGCCACAAGCTCGCTGAAGGTGAGATAGAGCTGCTGCATTTTCACAATGTTCACCTTACTGTCCTCCACCCAGTCAGGGAAGACCACATGCACAGCAATCAGGTCCTTCAGGTGCACACCCAGGATGGGGATTTTAAAGCCCTCACACTCGCTGTAGGCCTTTCGGTAGGCACAGTAGTTACCATTGGATGAGACCAGCTCTGTCATCTCACTCCAAATCTGCCCAGGGGAACAATGGAGACTATATTCAGACTACATTCAAATTAGGGCTGCACAATATATCGCAAATTTACCGTCATTGTGATATCAACATGTGCAATATCCATATCGCGAAAGACTGTCTGAACTGTAATGAATGGTGTTTTTCCGAAACTCTTCGCCCAGAGCCACAGAGAAAAGGGCAGGAACATCACTGGGGCAGTTTCTTCATCTTCTGTGCTGCTGTTATAGAGTCTTCCTTTTGCTTTTTTTTCTGGCTAAGAACTTACTATCATTTAAATTATGTTTACATTTATTTAAGATTTAAAATTATTAAACTTTTTTTCAACAATTTGTTCAATGGTTCAAATGTTTTATGGGAGGCATTCTTTAAAAATCATGTTGGAATGGAAATATTGCATTTCATGTTTTTTTTCTGCATAGACTAGTCAGCATCTGGAGTCTTTATTACCAGCAAATCCAAAGCAGTAAAACATAAACACTATGAAGGCTAAGATTTTACTCACATATCGCATGTGATATCCCCATAGCAACACTCAACAACATTATCGCATATCGCATGCTTTCCTAATATCGTGCAGCCCTAATTCAAATATTCATGGAGGCTCCTGGTTGCAACATCAGCAGATAGTTTGATACTCGCTGATGTTACAGCTAAGATATCGGAATATCAAGTTTTTAATGTTTCAAGATGTCACTCATTATGATTATAGCTAACTTGGTGATGTAGTGATACATCGAAAAGATGTGGTGGTGCTTAACTTGAGTTGGAGGAACCACATGAGCCAGTTTATGGATTTGGACTTGTGAAGAAACTTGGACCCCTGAAGTAGCCTTGAGCAAGGTACAGTCCCCACACTCTGCTGCCTGGTGGCTGACCACTGCTTCACTTGGTGAATGGGTTAAACGCAGAGAAAGTTAATGTTCGTGGAGTACCTTGGTGACGTCGGGGCTGAGGTGAGAGTGTGTTTCCTTCAGCCGAGAGATGGAGCTGTGGCTCAAACCTCCAACCACCGCCATCAGTGTATTAAAGTTCTGCAGATGGAGCAGTTTCTGGAGGAGGGAGAAAAACAGGATGAGTGAGTGAGAGAGAGAGATAAAGGGAGATAACAGAGAGAGTGAGAGAGAGAGACGGAGCGAGAGATGTAGGAGAGAGAGATAAAAGATAGAGAAAACAGAATGAATGAGAGGGAAAAGGAACAGAGAGAAAATCGACAGCTATAGAGAGAGAGACAGAGAGAGACAGAGAGAGACAGAGAGTGCGAGAGTGTGAGAGAGAGAGAAAGAGAGTAAGAGAGAGAAAGAGAGTAAGAGACAGAGAGTGAGCGAGAGAGAGAAATAGGGTAAGAGAGAGTGAGAGAGAGAGAGCGAGGGTGAGAGTAAGAGAGAGCGAGAGAGAGAGTGAGAGAGAGATTAAGAGAGAGAGAGAGTGAGACTGAGAGAGAGAGTGAGAGAGCGAGAGTAAGAGAGAAAGCGAGAGAGAGAGAGAGAGAAAAAAAAGAAAAAGAGAGAGAGAGTGAGAGAGAGAGTGAGTGAGACTGAGAGATAGAGAGAGAGAGTGAGACTGAGAGAGTGAGAGAGAGAGAGTAAGAGAGAGAGAGAGAAAGAGAGAGAGAGAGAGAGTGTGAGTAAGAGAGAGAGAGAGAGAGTGAGTGAGACTGAGAGAAAGAGAGAGAGAGTGGGAGAGAGAGATGTAAGCGAACAAGAGAGGGAGAGAAACAAAACCACATGAAAGGATTCCCACAATGCATCGCCTCAAACCTATCGCTGCACTGAAAGAGCAGCAAAAATCTCTTCACCCACTCTCACGGTGCTGCTGCCGCCTCACACCAGCCATTAGCTGTGCACTGATATGGCTGCTTTCAGCGCGCTGGTTAATTGCGCTGAGTGCTGGCTGGGATCAGAACAGAGCAACCCTGCTTTGTTACAACCGCCCCAAAGACTCTATAGCTCATCACTTAAAGCCTATTAGTGACCACATTAGGCTCCAGAGCCTAGACGGGTTGGTTAGTACAGTCATACACATGGGCCTGATTAATTAGGCGGAGGGTAAAATAAATTACAAAGGGGTTACAGCTACTCCCATAGACAGCTGGTATTACAGGCTTATCTGTTTCCTGTTCTTTAAACACAACTGTTACTGCAATGCTGCAGATGGTTAAAGGTGAATTCCACCCAATTTTCCATTTGTCTTCATTCTTGAATCAGTGCGATAGGAACCAAATCATTACAAGTCGTTTGATGTGGAATGGTTTATTGCAGAGAACCGTATTTCTTTCTAGTGCTGGTGAATGGAACCAGGGGTCACAATCTCTACAAAACAAACATGGGCTTTTAATTTACTACATAAAAACAGCCAGTGAGCCCACGCATGTCATGTGAGTGTTTATATGTAATGTTGATGATGCTGCTGATGTACTATTTATAAAATAGTACAGATCTTTATGTTGGCAAAACACTGCAGTATTTCCCTCAGGCCAATGATAAGGAAGGTAAGAGAGAAGCCAGCAGTAACTTCATAAGAGTTACAGGGCAATCTGATAGCAGCAGCAACACACCGAACAATGAATGGTGTGATTATCTTCATTGCAAAACCTTTTTGCAAAACTGTTCTGCTAAAAAAGAGGTAAAAACAGAGGGATGCACTTCTGAACATTTCTAATACTGTTTGGTAATAAATCTCTAAAACATATCCTTACTTGTTGAACTCATATTGAAATATTTGCATCTTAAAAAGTGTATGTCATTGTTTTATTGCTTATATACTCTTTTTCTAAAATGTATATATTTTTGTATCTATGTAACACTTTGGACTCTTTTTGGATGTACAGTAATGCCCCAGTTTTACGCGGATCAGGACTCGCGGATCCAGGCATGTGCAGATTTTTTTCGAGAACGGAAGTGATCGTTTTATGAGGAAATCTCCAGAACAATATTCTCCAAGATTTCTCCAGAAATGTCCAATATTCCCCCCGTTTTTTTAGCTTTTTTCGTGGCAATATTTTTAGTTCTAAATTATTAAAAAGATATGTTACTAAAAACATAAACAGTAATCCAAACATAAATTCTGCCACGCACTTCTCTCTCTCTCTCTCTCTCTCTCTCTCACATGCACACACACACACACACACACTCACACACTCACTCACACACGCCCCTCTGCCACGTACATCTCTCTCTCTCTCTCTCTCTCTCTCTCGCTCTCTCTCTCTCTCTCTCTCTCTCCTTATTTTTCCATTTTGGTTAGGCGCAGTGTATTTCAGTGAGTATAAAACAGATTTGGAGGCATATTTATGGTTTACACTTTAAAAACAGGCTTTTTTTTTTACAAAAACACACCACCACGTTTTTTCATTATACGCAGGTGCTCCTGTAACGTAACCCCTGCGAATAACGGGGTATTACTGTATATAGGAAAGCACAGATGTCGCTTCGCCCTACATGTGGCTACAGAAATATTTTAGTAAAATTCTTCAGAATATGGTCAGAAGTTAACATGCAAACCTCTTGCTGAATGCAGGTGGTCAAGGACACTTTGCTTCTGAATGTGCAAAAGAACATTTGCAGAGCTCTAACTGTAATGTCAGTCCAAAAAGTGTCCAAAAAGGTTTCAAGCATCTTATCTGAAACCATTTCATGTAACAGCCTGTTGTGAGTGAGCTTTAAAAGGCATTCAATTCTTCAGACATCTGGTTCCCTTCGCCACCATTGTGAGTGGCAGCAGAGCCGCCTGCTCACCATCGCTGTGTATGTTCTGAACACACCGATGGCCACGTCTCTCCCACGGCTGCCTTTTGGACATTGCTCTTGTGCGGTGCATTGTCTTTGAGTGCGTGTGCAGAATTAGCATATCAAAGACGCTGTAAATGTCATCATTCTTCATCTGGAGTGCTGGAGCTCTCCACAAGCTTTCAGAGCTGGGAGCAAACGGGTGCTGTGTTCGGGGGCTATTGGGCTACAATTGCACTACAAAGGAACGGCTCCAAACACAGCTGTCGCTTCACCTCGCACGTCAGAAGATGCTACAGATTAGCTGCAGTGCATCTAAAAAAAAGAATAGCAGTAGTGCTTCATCTAATTGTTGGTCATCTTGTCCAGAAACTGCAATCCCGCAGCCATCTGCGGCCCAGAGTCCTAGAGAGCATATGTGTGAAATGACAGCGGCCTTGCTCTCTCTGGGTTAGTATGATGGCCCTCCCTCTCCCCAACATGGGCGTTTGTTAGCTCACATAACAGAACTGGTGGTTAGTGTTCTCCTCCAAACGTGTTGAGGCATCCAGTGACGCTGCATTAGCAACCATTTAAAGGGTGTGACAAAGAAGCACATGTTAGCCTTTAGCCTCCCAACTTAGTAGCATCGTGGTTAGGGCATTCGCCCTGTGATCAGAAAGTCCAGGTTCGATTCCCAAGACCGCTAAGCACCTCTGAGGTACCCTGAGC
>JBBPDE010021626.1:0-10780 GCA_037974605.1 Nannopetersius ansorgii
TCTCTCTCTCTCTCTCTTTCTCTCTCTGTATGTACTCCCTGCCCTGAGCCATAAATTGCAGTAGTGCAGCAGGGTTCATAAGGATTTTCTGTGTGTAAATGGCTTTAATGATAACCAGCTGGCTCACATCTGAAATAATGAACTGACACAGTGGCATAGAGAGGCCAGGCTGTGTTGACTTTTCGCTTAGAAAAGCCCTGACTGCTTTGTAGCCCCAGCCTGCACTTTTTGAATGGCCACTGATGAACTGTGTCCATTGTAATGATTTCTTATAACAAGGGTAGTGGAAAGTAAATACTGTATTTAGACACCTTATTTTTCAAGTTTAAGCATCATTAAGAAGTCTTTGGCACTTCGAAGTTTACGGTTCTAACAGGTTCATTGCACTTAGAAATGTACAGCCCTAGCAGACCCATGGCACTAAGAGGGTTCCAGCACTTACAGGCCTACACCTCTACTAGATCTATACACTCACGGGCCTATGGCTCTCATATATCTCAACAGTAGTGAACTGTTCTGTGATGTTAGCAAGTCTGTGGTGCTAACAGATCTATGGCATTGACAAGCTAATAAACCTATAGCTAATAGGTCTATGGCACTAACAAATCTATGTTGTGAACAGATCTCTTGCTCTGTCAGGTCTGTGGCACGAGGTACCTCTATGGCACTAACAGGATTATGACATCAATACAGTGAGATGTATGGTAGTGACAAGTCTATTTCATAGCTCTAAGCGCTAATAGGTTTAATGCACTAATCGACTCATGGCATTAACAGGTCTATGACATAACAAAACGGCCCTGTGGCACCACGAGCCGTGCCAGATTTCACCACAGAGATCCTGTCTAAGATGGATATTTGTAATAAGACTGTTTTGGAGAAATGACATTTTTTTATTATTACCATTTTATTATTTAAAGTTTATTTTAATGGTTTACTTCATTTGATAAAAATACAGAACTTTAGGATAAAAATACATTTACATTTCACTATAATTTACAAAACAGCATTCTGAATAAATTGTTTCATTACTTAGTAATAGAAATAAGGTCGTATGTGATCTTTTTTTTTCTTCCCTGAAGTCAATTTGTTTTGTGTAATATTTGTGTGGTTTTGAGTGACAGTCATAACTGATTTTCATATTTCGCATCTGTCTTTATTCCATAGAATTAAATAATTTGTTCTGTTACTGTGCTACAGTAAAACACTTTCAAAAGTAGTCTTTTTTACCATGTAATGGCTTAGTAATTGCTCATGGGAATGGATGGCTTTTGTCCAGTGTAATGAGAGAAACCAACCAAAACAAACTATAATCTGGCAAAAGTAAAACAGTACAAAATTCCAACATTATTTCATGTCTGTGTACACGTGTTTTTCTTACAGGTCAATATGAAACTATTTAATTCCAGTTTATTATTATTATTATTAGTATTATTATTATTAGTAGTAGTAGTAGTAGTAGTAGTAGTAGTAGTAGTAGTGCTACATTCATTTTTATCCAAGGCGACTTACAAGATGAGGAAATACTCAAGCTTCAGGAGAGTGTGAGTGAGAGGGGAGTTCTAAGTACTAAAATCTTTGCGTAAGGAGTAATGCAAGAAGAGTAAAGTGTCCGTTTGTCAAATGTGAACACACCACCGCATACAGTATGAACAGCATGAAATTGCCCTCTACATTTAACCCATTCACCAAGTGAAGCAGTGGGCAACCAGGAGTACAGTGAGCAGTATGTGGAGGCTGTACTTTGATCAAGGTTGCCTCAGTAGTGCCACTAGCAGTCCTGGGATTCAAAGCAACAACCTTCTAATCACAGGGGCAACTCCCTAACCACTGTCACCTGCTGAACTAGGAGGGGAGATGCCCTCTGAACTTCTTCTTCTTCTTTATTTGGCTTCTCCTGATGCTCCTGATGAGTTTAATTCAATTCAGTTGTCTGAAATGTGTGTTAAAAATATGCCACTGCTAAGCTGATTTTAATTGTTCACAAGTTGTTAAACTGTGGATCAGAGTCCTTTAAACGGCCTCTGTGAACGATGTGAAAATTGACCAATCAGTGCGGACGCTGGTGCCACGTGACCGCGGCTGAGCTCTTCCTGCGGCTGGACTGAAAACATCCAGTGGATCTGAGGAGCACTAACAGGGTGAGTAACGATTTTTACAGAAAAACACACTCTTTAGGGCCTGTTTGGGATTTTATACCAGCTCAGGGGTCGTGCTTTAGTACAGAGAGCGTGGAGTCTTGTCTGTATTCGGTATTTCAGAGGAGTGGTGGAGTCGGGCCCTGTTTCCTGTGAGTGAGTGTGTGTTGGTGTCTTTAGCCTGCTAGCTGCTAACTCTCTTTACGGAGCTCAGACAAGTTCTAAAAGTTCATTTCAGACTCCTCTGCAGACTTTACTTGCAGAGTAGATTTCTACCACACATTATTCCGTACCGAACACAGAGATGAGGCGTTCTTTTCTTCAGTTTAACTCCTGTTTCCCCCTCTCACATCACACAAATCAGCTGAAGAAAGTGTTTAGCTTAACGGCTAACATTCACTGACCTGATGCTCGGTACCTCTCTCTAGTGGAAAGGACACAAGTTTCTCCTTAAAGGAGTGTTTGGGAGAGAGGATAATGAGGTTTGGGGATAACTTAAGCATTTTCACTTGTATTTGCCCAGGCGTAATGTAAATGTTTAACTTCAGGATAACTTGTTCAGGGTAACTCTTCCTGTGATCCCTGAAAATAAAAACAAACAAACAAAAAACTAAATCGTGATTTTGACCTTTGGGTGGAGTTCTGTAACTATATGCTCCGTGTTTGCAGGATGACTGCACAGTTTTGACAATTGATGCCATGCCCTCCCCCCTTTCTGTCATCTTTATAAATAGCCCAGTGAGAGAGGGTGAGTGTTGAGAGTGAGAACACAGAAAAAGAGTCAGAGAGAGAAACACCAGACAGAGCGAGACACACACACACAAACCGCTGCCTGCCTGTTTTTAAAATCGCTGCTCTCTCTCTAGCTTTCTGCCAGTAGCCATCATTTAATCACGGTTACAGGCAAGGATGGGAACGGAATGGTCGTTTCAGTCGCCTCTGAGGCAGTTAATTACAGACTTTGGAGCTAAATTAAGCCGGAGTGGTAACATCGGACTGTGTTTTGGGTCGGGCTTGTTTTAAATGCGTAGGTGAAGAGTGGTCTGCGTTGGCTGTTCAGAAAAGACTGATGAGAAACTGTCAATATTGTATCACAGTCAGATTTTTTCAGGACATTTTGGGGCTCCCCACCCCCATCACCAATAAAATTTGTATGTATGCATCCACGAGTACAAAGCAACTACATATTTACAACCAACTGAGTGTTTTAAGATAAAACACCACACCACAGTTTAAACAATGTGTATTTTTCTCCATTTACCCATTCACCAAGTGAGCCACAGAGTAAGTTATGGATGTTATTAAAAATAAAATTAGTAAAACATACATGGTACATTCCAGCAAGTCCGCTTATGTGTTGATTCTCTTAGAAACAAGAGTTTTGCCTTGTTTGATGTTTTGTAACTGTCAAACCTTGACTTTTCTAACAGGTGTGTCTAACATTGTTTAATAATTGACCACCTAGCAGTAAAAATATATAACAAGCATGACTAAATTGCTGCCTGATGGTGAACTCCTCTCTCTTGAAAACAGAGTCTTGTTAAACTACATGAGTGAAATGACAAGAGGTGGCATTATCTGATGTTGATAATAATAATGATAATAATAATAATATAATATATGTTTGAATTGCACTTTTATTATTATTACTCATTTTCAATGTCCTTTACAAAAAATGTTGATGGAGGAAGTGTACCGACACCCAGGTGCTACTTTAAACAAAAACCTACCAGTCCAGTTTCTGTCTGACATGCAGCTTTAACCCACTTGACCCCAACTATCCTGCTCCCATTCCTACTTGGTGGCCATCAACAATGATACTTTCCATTAATTTGAGAGCTGCTCCGATGGTCAGTGTAGAGTGTGACTGTGACTTTGAGGAAAATTAGATATGATGCAGCCAAACCCCATGTTATAACCTTTCCTCTGTTTTTGCCCAATGTTTGAATATTGTATTTGAATATTATTGTCTAGTATCTCGTGTCCAAATCTAGTGCTGGGAATTAAAATACAAAATACAGTACCATAATATTTTAGGTTGGAATAGACAGATCCAGTGGTGCTACATTTAAAAATACTGTTAAAACTACAAGCACAAACTTGGAGTGGTTTTTATTTAACATTTCACATACTGTCCTGCTCTATACTGAATCATGTATATTTTGTGTGTTATTTAAGTACTGGTGATAGTCAAAATTTCCTGCAGTGCTAAATCATTTTTATAATATATTTGAGCATTTTATTTATTTAGATCTTTCCCACTTTTAAAATTTCATTCAGACATTGGTTAGCTTGAGTATTTTTTTGTTGTTTTTATTATTATTTACAGCAGTGGTGGAAGCAGCAGACCCAGCGATGGCCTCAGCTCCCATACCGGCATACAACTCCAGCCCTCTGGAAAACAGCTCCAGCCAAAATGTGAGTATCACCACCTCACACTGCCTTTCAGCAATATTTTATTGTATAACAACCAGGTGTTAAACTGGGCCCGGACTGTCCAGGACTCAGCTCAGCCCATAGGACTAAACTCTTCAGTTGTCTTCCAACAAAGTATATATTTTACACTTTTAATAATTCAAATATGACAGACACATTTTTTGTGGTGGCACCCTGACGCCCACAAATGAAAAACAATAACCCAGGGATCAGAGGAAGAGAGAGGAAACCCCCCACCTGTCAACATAAAATGCTGAAATCCTCCCACATCGTCAAACAAAACTTCACTTCCCCTCTACATGCACAGCCAGGCACCCATAGCAACCCTGAAACAGAAGCACCCATAATAATAATAGTCATTACAATGTATTTTGTAAAAATAAATTTTTACATGGATACTTACAATCAGTGTTGTCTCAGTATTACAATATGTTAAAATGTTTGTATTTGTTTTTCATTACTAAAGCTCTTGAATTTTTTTCCCCCCAAGCGCTGCTACAAAATTCTTTAAAACGTCTCTTTTTTTTTTTGTTCATTTGCTTTTCTGTTTTCTTTTCTTAATATTGCACAAATGATACCATAGAATTTACACGTTAAGCAGACGGACAACAATTTTCCAGAAGATAAATGTTTTGTAAAACATGCAAATAACATGCATAGCATTTAATATTATAATAGTCAGAAAAGAAATGTTTAAAGCAAGCAGTGGAAATGCTGCTGTTTTATGGAATGAACTGTTATCATGAATACAATGCTGGTTATTTTAGCTCCTTTCTAAAATAGAAAAGCGGTGTATAGGCGATCTATCACTCAGAAGGGCTGTGTGTTGTGCTGTTCTGTTGGGTGTGACGCTTTACAGTGTTTGAATTTAATTTCAGTTAATTGTAATAACTCTTTTGCCTATGTTTTGAAAACAAGTTTCAGAAGTGAAGACTAAATGAATTCTCCTGTAAGTGTCCAATGACACGGCTTTCGGCTCGGTTGGATTAGACTTTCTCTCTGCATTAATAAATCATGCTCTTCTCTGTCATCAGTAAAGCTGCTTCCTCACTCTATGCTTTGCTGTATAGAACCAATGGTACTTTAATGTGCTTCTCGTTTACTGGTTGCTGGACCAGCCATTACAGACTGCAAATAAAATGATAGCCGTCTTTAAACCTGCAGCACTGAGCAATGCTTTAAACATTAAGCTAAAATATTTGAATGTCATTTAGTGTCGGCGGTGATTCATCTTAATACAGTGGGACCAATTTGAGTTTCAAAAGTAAAATGATCCGTGCTACAAGTAAGCGAATCCTGAATTCTTCTTATTGGCAAAATGCAGGATAAACGAGCAACATCTGTAACAAGGTTTGACAGGTAAAACCGGTAGTGCTACATTTTAAGCACATTTACACACTCAAATTCGAACTAATACAAAACGTTGTGCTACACAATCCACAGACTTAAATAGTACATCATCCCATAACCCTTTACAGACTCTTTAATGAGCCTAATTATCCCCAACAATTAGAGGACACATCAAAACATACACACTGGTTGATCATTTTTTAACTTTTGTAATTGGATGGAGACTTTCTAAACACACACACAGTCACACAGTGTCACTGTTGGCAGACTGTGGTCCTCTGGGCTGAGCTGAGCCAGCGGCAGACAGAGAGTTGGCACGATGGGGTGTTTTAGCTGGACAGCTGCTGCTTTGTACATATGTTACTGCAGGAGAATACCTGGCAGGAGAGGGCAACCCTTTCAGTTCATCAGTGCGTGTGTTTGTTTTGTGTGTTTGTGTGTGAACTTTGACAAAACTCCCTTTCAAAGCATATTTTGTTTTTGTTCTTGCTTTGTTTTTCTCTATTCTATTTCTCTGTTGCCCTTACCTGGGGCAGGTGTGCACAGAAGAGTTTAGGTTGGGGAAATCTGAAAAATTCAACAGTTAAATTTTGTGCCTTGTGTGTTTTTTCCCAGTCTTCTATTACACTGTGTTTGAGGATCTGAAACTATTTAGTGTGACATATATAACAATAGAGGAAACTGGTGTAGATACTTTATTCTGTACGTGGAGCAGCAGAAGCGCGTGTGTGCGCTTGCACACCATTTAGTGAGAGTCGCTCCATAGCCTGCATTCTGCTTCACTGAGCTGCATCTGCCAGGCAGAAAATGGCCCAGAGAAAGATGATCAGGAGATACACACACACGTGTTCACAGACAGTGAAAGAGAGAAGTTCCTTCTTTGTTGTCTTCCTCTCTTGAATGCCTTCCTTTTACAATTACTTTCGCAGTGAAAATGTTCAAAGACAGTGCTGATGTGTTTTACCAAAAATCACTCACAGACTCACACGGTCACCAGGATGCTTTCTAGCGGTGTAGTGGAGTACTTGTTCATTGTGTGTGTGTGTGTGTGTGTGTGTGCGCGCATGCTATGCCATTCTGATGTTCCTGTGTGTTTTGATGCAGGCATCCCGAGAGAATCTGAAGATGGAGCCGCTTGCAGATGTTGCTTTACTGCCGGGAGAGGAGAGAGTGATTGGTGAGTGTGGGTTTGTTTGTTTTCAAAAGTATCCTGAAAATAGGGACATTCTAATAGCAAAGAGTGATGTGTTTTTATTAAGGCAATGTGTTACATTATTTGAAAGAGAGTTAAAGGTAATTTGAATGTGTTCTCAGTGAAATTAAGTGAACAGCTTTTCTGCATGGAACTGACTTAAATATAAAAAAATCTGTAGCAAGTTGTAATCCACAGTCATGATGTGCTGAATTTACATATTGTGGGGAAATAAAATAAATTAATTAAAAACATAAAATAAGTTTGTACTAAGATTCCCTTTGGCTAAGTTATAGCCTCGTAAAGTTCCTAATGCTCTAGTTTCTTCAGTGAATATGGCACTGGGTGTATGATTGTGGGCTTCCAGATTTAGTTAGTATTTAATTTAACCCCTACAATGTTTGGTGTGCTGATGTGCCACTGGCTGCCACACAACCCCAAAGCATAAAAGGTCTGCCCTCATGCTTAACAGATGTCAAGATTTTTTATTGAAACGTTTCTCATTTTTTCCTTTTCAAATATAGCCTTAGTGATTGTAACCAAAGAGTTCAGTTTTTGTTTCATCAGGCCACAACACCAAAAAGTATCTGGTTTTCCTAAGCATTGTCACCTTGAAAATTATAAGTGTTTAGGTATCTTTTGTAGTCTTCTCTTGCTTTGTAATTATCTGCAGTTTCAGATTCGCAGCCAGCTGCTTAGATGCTTACATGTCTGTTGAGTGTAAGAACAACAACCTGCGAGGTTTAAACATAAATTACTACATTATGGGAATGTCAGTACCTCAGTTATAAAGGTGGAATGAGTCAATTGAACTCTTGAGACCTTATAAAACAACATAAGTGCATCAACATAAGGCTCCCCAAATTTTGTGCATGATACATTCTATTTTAGTTCTAGTTTAGTTTATATATTACATTCAGCAATATATGTATATGAGAGATTCCTGTTGCATGTGTGTAGTTATTTGCAGATATTTGTAAATAATTACATAACACATTTGTGATCTGCCCAGATCCTGACACTGTAATGTTGTAGTATGTTTTATAGCATATCGCTTCACTGGATCATTCCCACATTCTCATGCCGGTAAATGCTAGCCAGGCTGCTGGATCTTGGTTAGAAGCGCTAAATTTAGAAGGACCTTTCTTGGGATTGCCACTTTGAATCGCTCCAGTGCTGCTCCGCAGCTCAAATCTGACAAGTCGTATTACTGCACCACACAGTCCTACCAGATTTCATTAAAGACACGGAGAGCAAGTGAGACCGAGATTAGATTTAGTGGATTGTATGTGCAGGGTATGACTAAGTAACTATTAAATTATAAACAGTGATCTACATAAAGATGGTTCACTTATGTGTTTATACTGCGTGTGTTTCATGTCATTCAGTCACAATGTGCCATACTACATTATTTCTTAAGATACGTTAATTTTTGCATATTTGAATTGTTTTGTATTATTTAGCAAATTGGATACATCTGAATTATTTATTTTCTTTGTTCTTACAAATTCTGTATCTGTTCAAACTCAGACAAAGACCTCATCTACATGTGCCCGTTCAACGGGGCACTCAAAGGGAAAGTTTTCATCACCAATTTCAGACTGTACTTCAAGAGCACTGACACGGTGAGTGTGATTGTGTGTGTGTGTGTGATTGTGTGTGTGTGTGATTGTGTGAGAGAGAAAGAAAGAAAGAAAGAAAGTAAGTGTGAAGAAATGTATCTATTACTAGCGTAGTTTTATAGAAAGACAGACTAGGCTGGCCATACATACATCCTGCTCCTGCAGATGCTACCATATTTCTGTCTGGTATAAATGTGCTTAGCTGAGAAACTTTAGTCTGAGTCATGTTTCCTTTTCACCTCTTCAGTGCGGTTACCTTCAATAGCAGCTCACAGTCCCTCTGAAGCCTTGCCAGATCCATCTGAAAGAGCTTTCTTTTATATTTGTATTTCTTTCTTCCTGTCATTCTGAAGAAAGTCCTTCCTTTTCTTCTCTCTTTCTCTGGACCCTTTCTGTCTTTCTCCTCTTAGATTGTGTGATGTCTCTCTGTGTATGTATGTATCTCTGTCTCTCTCCCTTTCTTACAGTTTTGTCTTTTTTCTGATCAGTAGTCTCTTTATAATGCCACATATCATGTTTGTATATCTAAAGCAGCAAGGTGTGAAAAACAGATGACAGGGCTGAAAAAGGAAGGGTGTACCAGTATCATATCTGGAGTCTTTCATCTTTGTCCTGGCAATGTCTGCAGTTGGCACAGACCAGGAGGCACCTGCAGTCCTGCTGAAAGTTTTGGCTAGTGCCACAGTCAGTTGGAAAGACGTGGGGGAAGGGAGAAAAGCTGGATTTTCCCTGTGGAAAACTTTATTAATATTTGATGATGAACGAAACAGGTGTTCCTTTATTTGGGTTTTTTCCTGTCTTGCCAGTTTGGGCTGGTAGATGTTGGCTGAGCTCACATGGAGCAGTCACTCAAGTCTGAAATTATGCAGAACGTGTTTAAACTGACCTGCGTCTGGGTTGTTTTACATGAGTAGGGACTCTTGGTGTCTTATTGGAGTGTAGCTTGCTCTTAGTACTCTAATTAAGGCAGATCTTGGTATTTTATGATTAGACTTTTAGCTCTATCCAGAACCCCCCCTCCCCGACATCTTGAACGCTTGCATGGTTACGGACAACCATCATATACAAATTTTGGCCAACTACCAGTTCTGTTATATTCGCTAACAGAGATCTGCATTGGCTTGCATTACACTGAGTTATTGGGGAAGGGGGAGGGCCCTCCTACCCACATGATAGAGCCCGTACTCTGATATGCGTTTTTGGGCTTCTAGCCATGGATGCCTGTGGCTGAATTTTCTTTTGAATTGTGAATCCTGACCTGACCTGTGTTTAAGATTAAACAGGCCTGGTACAGGTTGGATAAGTGGATGTTGCATATGTAACATTAATTGCATCTGGCTGTATCTCTTTCAGGAGTCTGCCGTTACATTAGATGTACCCCTGGGTGTCATCAGCAGGATAGAGAAGATGGGCGGAGCATCCAGTCGAGGAGAGAACTCTTATGGTCTAGACATTACCTGCAAGGTAACACCCACGATTTGAAGACTGTTTTGTAACATTTTGACAAGTAATATGTTAACAAAACTGTCTACTAGGGATGCAATGGTGGGGGTGGGGGTTTGTGGGGGTGGGTGTTGGGGATTCATTTGGTGACTAGAAGGCCATGTTAAATGCTGTTGGATAGAAAACTTCATTGATGTTGGAGGCAACTGCTTATTCTACAACTGCAGTCACATAGACACACAAAGACAACAATAAAATAAAATACAAAGTCAACATAAGACTCTGTACAACAATCTGTATAATATACACAGTACTAGGTATGCAGAATGCTGTGGTCAGTAAGGGAGATGGATATGAATAAGTTAAATTACTGCTTAAGGCCATGTCCACACGTACACGGGGAGCTGTTCAGTTTTCTTTTTTTTAAAAATTGCATCCACACGAGCACATTTTCAAAAATATCTCCGTCCACACACAACTGCAAAAAACGCTGTCAAGAGCATACCAAGACAGCAGGTGGCAATATAACCTTAAACCGTATAGCATTGGTGACCAATCAGAAGCCTTGGAGGTGGAGCATCATTACCTGTTTCTGGTAG
>JBBPDE010021636.1:0-10779 GCA_037974605.1 Nannopetersius ansorgii
GCTTTGGTTAAATTTGAGATTATTGCCAAATAAATATATTACTGTCAAGTAAATATACAGATATATAGTAATTAGGTTGTTGTTATTATTATTATTATTGCTATTATAGTAGACTTTTAACATAATCTAAATTACATGTCTAGTCGCCCACATTGATGATTTGGCACAAAAAATTTTTTATCAACATTTTAATGTGATGGGTGTCTGCTTTCTCGCCACTAACCGGTCGAAACGAGAAAGATATGCTGACAGAGACACTCGGAGCATGTTTTCTGAGTTCAGCCTGTTTCTGTCGTTTGTTTTGTTGAAAAAAAGCGGTCTCGCACAAATACGTGGGTGGAAGGGCAAAATCATTTTAACAGCCGTCTCACTCAGCTGAGCATATTCCTCATAACATGAGAGCCAGACCTCGGCCTGGGACAGCCGGCCGAATCTCGACTGTAACCCTGCAGCGCACGAGAGCTCCATCTCTGGATTGGTGAACGGGTCTCGTACCCATTGCTTTTCCATGAGATGGGATTTTGAAGGGAAGTACGAATCGAAATGACCCTCATCAGCCAGAGATGACAGACAGCTCTCTTAACGCGTGTGTCCGTGAAGAGTTTGGAGTGAGTGAGACATTCTAGAATGCTGAAATAAGGAGCGGGCCGTGAAGTCGCGGAGGCGGGGCGGGGCACACAGTGACAGCGTCGCTGAGATCAGACCTGATCTGACTGAATTTTGATTGGTGCAGAAGCGAGGCTCCGGCCCATAGTTTGAGAAACGCTGAAGTAGAGAGTAACCGTAATGCATCACACTCAAAGGTCAATGTCTTCGGGGTGCGCCATCTGCTGCGGAAAGATGGGAATTACAGCTAGGTAAAATGATCGAGGTGTCTTTATAATAAATAATAAAACGTGGACGAGTTCGGCGGGCCGAATTAAAAAGCCCAACGGGCCGTATATGGCCCATGGGCCGTAGTTTGCCCATGTCTGAACTAAGGTCATAATTAGGGATGCACCGATTGCAATTTTCTTGGCCGATTCTGATTACCGACTTTTTGGTAAGTGTGATCAGCCGTTACCGATTTTTCCGATACCGATTTTTTCCCCAGATAACAGAAAATTAAAGCTGCTGCATGTAGTTGACGACGACACAAAAAAATGAGTTTCAACTTTTTTTATGTAACGTGGTAGTTACTTTCCCTGTTTCCCTGTGACATATGATAGTGGCAGCTCTACAGCAAATACAAACAAAAATCTAATTTTCTTCAATATAAAGATTTATTTCATAAATTTTCTTTACAAATTTAAATAAATAAAATGTAATACATAAACAAATAAATAACCCCCCCCAAAAAAGATCGGTCTGAAATCGGCAATGTGTGCGAGTGATCGATCACTGGCCGATCAATTGGTGCATCCCTAGTCATAATTTTTATTGATTAAAAAACTAGTCATTTAACTATAACTTGGTCTCGGCGAAATTTTAAGATGAAATCCACAAACAATTTCATTTAATACATGTGTTCATATTCTGACCCAAACTAAACTGAGATGATTTCATGGTACAGGGTAGCAGGCGAGCCCTCAATCTGCTCAAACTTCACATTGCAGCTACTACTTTACCTCATAAATAAAATAAAGCACGGTCGGTACGTGTATCGCTGGGACAGACATCGGAGGAAAAGAGAACGAATGCAATTCAATCTGGTAAGAAATCTAGCCTGAAATAGCACATACACTCTGCAATGTTACGTTAGCTGTGTACTCCTTCCTGTGTGGTGGTAGAGTGTGAGTAGTGTGAGCATGATGGCCTACTTTTCGATGCTCATCTTAGGTGAAGGGCTTCAATTATAAATAGATCATTTTAAAGCTTAGCAGATTTTAGAGCAGATTTCAGAGCAGATCAGTACCTGCTGACAAAAAGTAATTTTTTAGCTCTCATATAGTAACGTGTCTATACAGTGGCACCCCCATCTGTGGAAATTGTATTTCTTCAGAAATAAATGACGCCCCTTTCCTTACCAATTAACGAATGATTATATGGTCACTAAGCACTTATTTTATATACATATTATTACACTTCTGTTTGCTACTTTGCAAACAATTAGATTTTTTTTTACTTTATTTGTGTTTGAAAAGAAACATATGGGGACTGTCACTTATCAACAGAAGTGACTCATTTACAGATTACTGCTGTCGTATAAAATAATAAAAATATATTTTAAAAAAAAGCTACTGAGTAACATCTGGAGTGACAATAAATCCAACCAGACCATTCAACCAGATTTTTGCTCCCTTTGCCTCTAATAAATTACAGTAAAAAACAGTAATTAATAAAATTAGAAATATTTAAATTGAGGTTGTATACATTTTCCAAACAAACAAACACATTCTTAAAACACACCTAACAAAATGATTACTTGTGATTGACAAGTAGAAAGGTACAAAAATGAACAGATATGTAGATTTCTTGGTTTACTAATAGCTTATGTCTCTTTCAGACAATAACAGAAAACTCACTCACCCTTTCTGGGCCCTGTGGGCATTTTTGGCTCAGCGTATCTACAGCTCCCAGGCTCAGTTCAATCTGTAACAGCACCAAACAACTCAATGAGTATTCAATAAAGGTGAATACAGGTTCAGAGAAATCAAGTCTTCACTATGTCTCTGTTCCATTGCCTGTATCGTCAGCTTTTTGTTAAAATGCATAAGAACAGAATTTGATTTTAATGACTTTAAATGTAACAACAGACTGCTCGGCATGCTGCCTGTAAGTGGTGTTGAAACTGAGACGTCAATTTTCTGACATGCTCAAACTGCACTCAGTCAATGTGATCTCTATGCCTTTTAATACAGAAAGGAAAAAAGAATGACATGTGATTTCATTTTTCAGCTTGTTGGCATATTTTTTCCAAAATGTATTAAGCATCACGTTCTTTAAAATATACTGATAGTTAACTTTATTAAGTACACCTTCCATATATCCACACTCATTCAGTCTTATTTGTTAACCTCTTTTATCACTTTCATCAATGGTCAGGACCCGCATAGATCTACCAGTGAGCAGGCATTATTTTGGTAGAGGCTCATTCTCAGTACAGAATGGTGATACATTACTTTGTAGGTGTTATTGACACATTGGAATAGGAATAGTCTAGTAACCAAAAATGCCCAGCCAAAAAAGATCCAGTGGGCAGGCACTAATGAGGGACTACATGATGATTATTACAAACTATGCAGCATCAGATGAACCATTAACTATCTTCATATCTGCATGGTGGACTAACTGATTAAATGTTTGACAATAATGGACAGTACACCACAGAAAACATGCTTGAAAAGTGCTGCACATCACATCAGAAGCACTGATGTGTTTGATCTATTCTGTCATTCTGTCAGTCTCATGTGTATGTTTTATGTCTACAGGGATACAGCAGAGAGAGTAATATCCGGTTGGGAGAGATTTTTGTTTTTACCCTTTTAAGTAACATTTGAGGAAGGAACTCCCTCCACTTTTTAGCACACTACCCCAAACTGACTATTTACAATTTCATAATTTCTCATCATGTACAATCATCATTTACAGTAATCACTTCTAAGTCAAGAACACTGTTATTGCTTTCTTTATTTTAACATCCTAATGCTGCAATAATTACACATCCATTTGTCATATGTGAGCACGGCACACCAGTGTAAACAGTGTAAAAATCATTCTCTGCACTTAACGGATTCACCAAGTTAAGCAGCGGGCAGTCAGGAAGACATCGGGGAGCAGAGTGTGGGGATGGTATTTTGGTCGGTGGGGCCATTAGCAATCCTGGGATTCGACCCCACAGCCTTCTGATCCCTGGGGCAACTCTCTAACTACCAGGCCACCAGCTGCCCCACTATAATTCCTATTATTATTACTACAGAAATTAATGTCATATTTATTATTGTCACAATAACCTATTCTACACTTTTGTATCGACATCGACAGATACAAACAAAACCGGATATCGGTGCATCCATACAACAAATGACTCATTTCTGTCAACTCCACGGTTGTAACGACACTTCCAGCTTCCACCACTTCTAACGTCTCCACCCGCATTATTCTGAACAATTTAATTCATTCGAAGTTGTGAAAGTCCTCATAATGTAAATAATCAAGAGAGTTTCTGAACTCCACGGCTCCTCAGATAAACAAACTCGGGTCTCCAAACACATCAGACTGTTTGTTTAGCTAGCCTAGCTGCTCCGCTGGTGATGATAAACAGATTTACTGGGACAGCTAGACACTAGAACCAAGAAAACAAACATTTTATTTATCTGGGGTGTTTGCAGAAATTGTCGATCATGTTTCTTTCCAAGAGTATTCTAACTTTACTATCCCTGCCACATATCAACACGACCTTTTACCTCCAGAGCTAGGCCCGAACCTGGCTGCAGCCCTGCATTGGACTGGCTAAAGCTAAATCTGGGACATGCAGCTCCACAACAACCCGGCCACTCTCCAACTCACTCACTAAAGCTGCTCCTCCACCTGCCTGTACGGGTTTACTCGAATTTATCGCTCCAACAAGGATAGAATGTGTGTCTGCGTCGAGTGCAGACTGGAAGCTAAAGCTAAGTGGCTAAAGCGCCACGGAGCCTGACCGCCCTCTCTGAGAGGAGTCCCGATTCTCCGGCAGAAAAAAGTCCTGCCCGGGCGGGCGAAGAGAACAGCCGCAGGGATGCTAAAGCCTCTGATGTCGGTGCAGTAACAGCAGACAAGAGCTGCGGAGAAAGACCTGTGGAGCCGCGGCTGCCAGCGGGTGTTTACTGTCCCAAGTTGAACTGAGCCAACTTCTGAAGAGAGTAGCGGTTCACTTTTCTGGCTCTGAGAGTGATGGTGCTCGCTAGCAGCGGTCTCTGCTCGGCCTTACCTCGGTACCTCGGACCCGCCGGCTGCAGCCCAGTAACTCTCGCTTCGCTACAGCAGCATGCGACACGCCACACCGGGACCAGGTCCTGAGAGCATGGGGCCGAGCGGTCAGTAGCTCCGTGTTTAAACCTTGCCCGGACACATGTGGGTCAGACAGCTGTAGAACCAGGCTCCGCCGCGGGGGGCGCTGCAGGGCACAGCGGGGGGTGACGGGAGAACCGTGCGTCATCACTCAGAACCGTTTAAACTGTGACGTTGAGGCGGGGGTGTGCGCGCGGGCGCGCGTGTGGACCACACGGATAATAGTTTCGGGACACACCTGTTCTTTCCAGGTTTGGGCTTGGCCCCTTTCTCCCAGTGGAGGGCAGTATTCATGCTTCAACATACAAAGACATTCTGGACAACGCCATGCTTCCAACACACACCAGTGTCTGACCACGTTCCTCACTTGCTTTAATATGAGTCTCCTGGAGAAAGATTACAACAAACAAAAAACAGATAACTGATCAGCTTCAGGGACTGGACTGAAAATACAAATTCCCACTGAAACTCACAATCTTGTGGAAAGTCATCTAAGAAGTGTCAAAGCTGTTATAACTGCATAGGGGAACCAACTCCAAATAATTAAGTCTATGTATTTGAATGCAATGTTATTCAAGTTCTTGTTGTTGTAATGGAAAAAGCCTTCGAATACTTTTGTCCATATAGTGTATATTCGGATTATTTTTATTATGTTTATGTTTATCTGTCTGTCTATCTGTTTGTTTATTTATGGGGTGTATTATGTTTATTTGTTTAGCACTCATTTTTACATTTATTTATTTTCCTCCTATGGGACTCACATAAAATCTATACACTCCGTGTTTTTGTGCTTAGCTTATCCTTTTTCTGCAAAAAAAGGAAACTGCTCTTATAATGGCAAAATATTTATTACTGTTTAAATTTGTTATAGCAAATTTTATGTACAGTACCAAAACCTTGATTTGCATTTGACTGAATAACAGTCAAACAGTCAACACCAACTAACATAGTTGTGGTTTATTTTAGAAATACCTGCCTTTGAAAGGACTTTGCTCAGGGCTATTTTTATTGCTGAGGTGCATGTTACCTCCCCACTTTTATGGATTTAAAACTAATCCTTTTTTTAAAACCTTCTCAACAATATAACAGTAAAACATCCCAGGAATCAGACAGCATATTTACAATCATTTAATGTACTAACTTTCCATGAAAGAACTTTTAGAGGCAATAAATTCTTCAGACATCTGCTTCCCGTCACCAGCACTGCGAACAATTCTGATTCAACGATTTCTCATCCAATCATTATGAAAGGCTTTATGTATTAACCATTTAATTACACCAACACATTTAGAAATCAGTGGTATTCCCCTATAAGAAACCACAGCCAACATTTCCACAATCTGACTGATTTCTTTCTTTCTCCAGTCTCTCCTCTCTCCAGTCTGGTTTAGTTGCTGACAGAGATCAAATGTTAGAAATGTGTTGAATTCAATAAAGATGTATAATCACTCCACATACTAGTTTAACATGAAGCCAGAAGGCCTATGATAATTATTCTCTATATCCATAACCATAATTTCTTCAGCTTCTGCTTCCAAAGAACCAGAAGTTCTTGTATTTTTAATGTAGTCTTGAAGAATAGCTCTTCCTGAAGGATCTTATTTTCAGTCCAGTCCCTGAAGCTGATCAGTTATCTGTTTATCCGCTCTTTAGGGGTGGGGCTGGTGGTGTTGATTTAACTGGCCGACCCTAAATGCCGTAAATGTAAATATGTAATAAACTAAAATAAAGATCTGTTTTGCACTAATGCCCAGTGATTTAAAACAGTGCTTCTTGATGTTTTATCTAATGTGGTGCAGTACTGAAATATACATATACATATAAAATGTGCTTTTTACATTGTCCTGTTTATGAATCCTATAATGTTAATGAGAAAAGTATTATTATTATTATTATTATTATTATTATTATTATTATTATTATTATTATTATTATTATTATTATTATTATTATTATTCATTCATTCATTAACTCTGTTTGGTGTAATCGGACCCATTTAAAATTGTAACCACGCCCACATTACTGAGTCAGGCCAATGACAACAGCTGAAACTGGTAATTATTCAAGGTACTTGTATTTGATTGGCTGCTGTCTAGAGCACTGCTGTGTGGAAGCTTCATCATTGTCCTGATGTCGTGAACATCTTATGTGTTGTTTATTAAAATACAGGATATTAAGTAAACGTTATGCTTGAAATAATTGAAACAATACATCAGTTCAAAGTATGTGAATTGACATATAAAATGGCACGAATATCTCCCTGCATATTAAGTTGTTTTTTTTATTAAAAATCCAAAGAACCGCCACCACGGTAAGAAGAATATATATGCATATATATGTGATGAGGAATCAGGTTTTGTTTGTATGCCTTCAGGCTTTTGTGTATTTCCTTGGTGTCAGAAAGTTTTCTCCCTGGTTGCGTTAATGTCCATGAATCATTGGTTCTTTGGAAAGTTGCAAGGACCACCGTCGAGCCGAACTGCCTTTAATTTAAGCAGATAATCATTTATTTTACCGATTTTTACCTACTAAAAGCAGGCAATGTCCAGTATGTTTTGCATCTTTTGCCTCTCAGGTTCCGTGTTCTGGTGGGAAAGTGGTGTCAATACATTCTCTCTATTAGTGTCATACCTGGTGAATACAGATTGGCCTAATGCTAAGCAAACATGTTAGACACTCATGATATGAAATTATATTGTAATTAATAATTGTATTCAGTAAAGTATTACACTTTTATCCTTTTTTGTTGCTTTTTGTATGTGTAGATCTGTAAGAACTGAAATCAGTTTTGATTATAGAAAATGTCAGATTTGCTGACAAAAACCCCAAATACCCCCAAAAATATCTGGTCTGAAAATAGGTGCCAGCAGGGGGCTCTTATGTTCATGCTAAAGAAGGACAGGTGATTTTCACTGGCCCATAGACCTACTAATGAATCGTTAAAAAGTTTTTCTGAGAAATTTAGCTGCCCCCACTCTTACTGCCAAACATATTTCAGTGAACAAAAAATTAAAGGTCTGTTACATTGTGTACCTTAGGAGTATGATGTTTAATTAATTTCCATGAATTGAATTAATGGTGTCTAAGGTTTCTGTTTTATAAATGACTGTTTATTTTCGTCAACTATTACTAATTTTGTTGTGAATGTTCTGATTTTGTGTAATGTCAAGATTTTTAGTCTAGATTTTTCATAAGATAATACTTTAGCCATTTTGCAAATGGTTTTACATACGTGAAGTTACTTAATGAGCAATGAGTCATTTTTGTTGACACCACATAACTCTTAACCATAATTCTGCTAATCCTTGGATGATTTATTTAGCAGACTTTCATTTTACACCATGGTCAAGAAGAAGAGAGTTTTATCAGGGTTTAAATCACCAGCAAATCCATGAGATGACTGAGGGCATCAAGGGGAAGCCAAATCTGTGTTTAATGAGGAGCCACTTTATTCTGTAGATCTTGTATTTACATTTAATTAGCTCCACTGAACATATAGGTATACTTTGTAGTTCCCAATTGCAGTCTGTCGTCCATCAGTTTCTTATCTATTTTGCCCCCTTTACACCCTTCATCTACAATCACGAACACCAGCGGACAGGTGTTATTTGGGTAGTGGATCATTCTCAGGCCAGCAGTGGCCCTGACATTGTTAGGCATATTATTGTCTTGGGCTGGTTTTAAAACACTCTGTCCACTTACTGTCTTTCTCAATTCTTGGTACACTCATGAGTGTCAATGGCTGGAGATGACATGTATGTGTAAACACAGACACTGACTGGGTGTGGAAGGGAGGTGTCGTGTCTTTTGGTTAATAACATGCCAGAACTGAACCATGCTGAGAAGACGGAAATAATAATTGGCCTCTGGCAATAACGTCACCACTACATGATTTTGTGTTGCCATGGCTGATTTGTTCACATTCCTGTGACCATGTCTGTCAGCAGAACCTGAAAAACCCAGCCCAACCCAACCCATACCAGTATGACTCAACAAAGCTGCCACCAGAAGCTTTTGGGTTTAAACTCAGAGAAAAGTGTAAAGCACACCATCAAACCTGAAAAAACTGGCATCTGTACAGCCTGAACTGAAAATGAAAAAGAACTGCTCTGGTTCCCTAAAGACCAAATTATTGTAACGCCTGACCATTACACCAGCAGGGACTTAAATGACACTGCATTCACAAATACATAGACTTTAGGCCCCTCTTTGCTATTATAACAGCTCCCACTCCTCTTGGACGGCTTTCCACAAGATTTTGGAGCTCTGATAAACCAACAGCTCCAGACCAACAACATCTACACGCCTCTTTCCTCTTTACTCCACCATAGGCAATTTCCGGCCCCTCCTGTTACACAATGTACACTCTGAGGTGTCCAGTGCTTGGCAGCATTCTGAGAAAGAAGTCGTGGAATTACCATTTAGTTACTCAAAGAACTGCGATTGTAAATGAGATGTTCGAGTGGAACCTCAGGAACCTTTACATAATGGCTGCATTACTCACCAGGTTAACAGATCTTCCTGGAACGTTTAAAGTTTAATAAGGTTTTTCACATGAACACACCTGAATTACAAAACAACTTTTTCTGGCACCCTTGTTTTTAAAAGGATATGCTACAATGAATATACTGTATTTTCTGCATGTTATATTACAAGGCATGTTAAATTTTGCGTGTCCACTTTATTAGTGCATTTTCCATTGAGGTTCACTTTGTGGGTTTGCAAATACTAGAACTTATATGTTGTTGCACAGTTACCCTCCACCCCATCCATCCAGAGAGGAGTCCACCTTGCCCATTGTTAATGGACTCCCACTCGACTAGCATTGCTAGCAGGGTGTCTCTTTGCCCCTTTATTATTTAATCTTCTAATTTTAAGTTGAGTAATCAAAAAGGTACAAAGATGCCATTCATACATTGGGATTCTAAAGATGCCCTGGTCAGTACCATTTTTCTAAAGGTGTTGGGCCACCGCTGACCAGATATTAGCTGGATTGTGGACCATTATTACCATGTATTGCATTGGTACTTGTATTAGAGTAGCATTGGTGAGATTTTTAAACTCCACCACCAAAAATATCCAGCCAACAGTGTCCTATGGTCAGAAACTGACTAACACAAGTATGCGTAGAAAATGCTAACCAGCTAAAAAGGCACTTCTAATAAATAGGTGAGTAAATGCAGCAGCTTTGCTGTGGCTGACATATCCATACCAGTGCAACACACTACCATCCCACTACCAGGCTGGTGTCACTGCTGTACTAAGAATAGTACAGCAGAACTCCAATACTAGCTAGTCAGCAGACATCCTCATGTGGTGATCCCTTTTCACTTCTGCTGGTGAGGACGGCTATAGATTTTGCAGCAATATATGGCCTAACCATGGATAAATGTAAATGTATGAAGCCTTTAAAATGATAATTACCTGGGGACACTGGCAGCTGTGTAAACTTCAAGGGTGCATTTTTCCACAGGGTAGCAGGAATCGGCAGAACACCCTGTTTCACTGTAGCGTTTCCCAATGTTAGAACCTGACTGTATAAGCTGTCTCTCTGCACTTCTTAAGATCCATCTATCTGTCTAGGCTCTTCTCAAATACATTTTTTTTTTCTCAAATCATGCATATTATTTGCCTATTTGTCATCATTATCAGTGTTATAAACTGACTATAAACAAAAAGGTATGTATGAACAATATACAGACGTGAAAGACATCCACTATTTAAAATCTCTTTCTGTCACACACACACACACACACACACACACACACACACACACACACACACACACACACACACACACACACACAC
>JBBPDE010021647.1:0-10778 GCA_037974605.1 Nannopetersius ansorgii
TGTTTACTGGTTAATACACTGCTGTTTATTTAAAACAAACGAAAACAAACCAAGCCTCATTCTTTACAACTTTTTGTTGCTGAACTTTGCTGTATCGTGAACCGTACCGAACCGTGACCCCAAAACCGAGGTACGTACCGAACCGTGACATCGGTGTACCGTTACACCCCTAGTTGGAATAGGTGTGTGTATTGAGCGCTTCACACAGATACAGCTCCAGAGCAAAGCCCCAGAGAAGCCCTTAGCCCCGTCTATTTTCCCTTCCATTTGCCTGCCTGTCCATTGGCCCCTCACTCCTCCTTAGTTTGTACTAATTTTGCACAGAAGAAAGCAGGGCTGAGGTGAAGTGATGCTAGTTTTTGCTGTGAGGGCCTGACCTAAAGCTCAGAGCTCCATTACAAGTTTCTTCTTGTTTGCTTTAACAGCAGTGTGGAACCATGTACCCCTGCACAGAAGGGCAAGCGGCTGCTGATGTTTCAGCTACGGGCCCAGGGCCTTACAGGCCCTTACTTTCTTCTCTCTCCCTTTCTCTCCTTCTCTCCATCCATCATGCTAAACAAGTGTTTGGCAGGCTGAGAGGCATCTGTCATCACTCAGAGCCCACCAGAGGTTCCACCACATGTATGTATATGTGTGTGTGTAATGGTTTCCTCCATCAGGGCTATGGGGTCTTGGAGGCTATGGCACCCGCGGAGAGCACATAAGGTCCACCCTACAAGATACAGGACCTCTGCATCTATAGTCAGCAGTGTGTGGAAGGTAGGAATTGGACATGGTTATTCAAATTTTTGAATATCCAAATATATCTAGACTCATATTATTTATTTATTTAATAGTGTATTCAAACAAGGCAGACATAATATGTTATCTTGTAATGAATAAATATTTTGACGGAGTCATAAGCTATCAGGATACAGGACATGAATCTTATATTAAGGGAAACTGAAATATCTAATCAGAGTTACAGTGAAACATAGAAATGGGATTTTCTGATTTTATGAATAAGTTTGGAGACAGTCCAGGCACAATTTCGTGGTTTGAATAAAATTTAAACCTGATTTCCTTCTGATCCTTTACTTTTTGTGTTCCACTTACTCCAGTGTTGTAGGGATGTGCATCACTGCCAACCAGCAGAAGTGTCGAGCAACACTGGGATGCAAAATGTAAGCGAGTGGCTAACTCACTTCTGCCTTCTGCCACTTACAGCTAAAGGTACACCTTCAGAAGCACATACAAAATACACAGATTCAGAGTGTTTGTACAGTGCGAGATGTGGGTCCAAAGGTTAAATGAGTGTATTAATATTAAAGTGGATTTAAAGTTATCTTATAATTAGGGGTGGGCATAGATTAATCTCACTGTAATCTTGGAATTAATCTAGATTAATCTAGATAAAAATTATTCGTGGAGGTTACGTTACACGAGCACCCGCGTATAGTGAAAAACCGCATTGTTGTGTTTTGGTCAAAGAAATGCCTTAAAATGCCTATTTTTTTGTGTAAACCATAAATATGCCTCCAGAGGTTCTCCCAGATCACTTTAATTTCACTCAGTTTAATACATTACCCTTAAAGAACATGTAAATATAAACCTGATGTTTAAATACGGAAAAGTCAGGAACGGGAGAGAGAAAGAGAGAGTAAGAGAGAGCGAGAGAGAAAGAGTAAGGGAGAGCGAGAGAGAGACAGAGAGAGAGAGAGTAAAAGAGAGAAAGAGAGAGAGAGCAAGAAAGAGTAAGGGAGAGCGAGAGAGAGACAGAGAGACAGAGAGAAAAAGAGAGAAAGAGAGAGAGAGAGAGACAGACAGAGAGAAAGAGTAAGGGAGAGCGAGAGAGAGACAGAGAGAGAGTAAAAGAGAGAAAGAGAGAGAGAGAGAGAGAGAGAGAGAACGACAGAGAGAAAGAGTAAGGGAGAGCGAGAGAGAGACAGAGAGAGAGAGTAAAAGAGAGAAAGAGAGAGACAGAGAGAGAGAGACAGAGAGAAAGAGTAAGGAAGAGCAAGAGAGAGACAGCGAGAGAGAGTAAAAGAGAGAAAAAGAGAGAGAGAGAGAAAGACAGAGAGAAAGAGTAAGGGAGAGCAAGAGAGAGAGAGAGTAAAAGAGAGAAAGAGAGAGAGAGAGAGCGAGAGAGATGATCCGCACGCTCCGGAAAAGTCACGAACGAGAAAGAGTGTAAGAGAGAGCGAGAGAGAGAGAGAGGCACAGAGAAAGAGAGAGAGAGAGAGAGAGAGAGAGAAAAACAGAGAGAGCGAGACAGGTTTAAAATGGGCACGATCCGGAAAAGTCACGCACGAGAGAGAGAGAGAGAGAGACACAGAGAGAGAGAGAGAGAGTAAATCTGCGCAAAAATATTAAGGTGAAAGTCATCATAGCTTGTGTAGTACAGACCCAGCTCCCAACCCAACTTTGTGAATAGATTAACGGCGATATTTTTTTTATCGCCCGATAAGAATCTCGCGTTAACGCCGATAACGGCCCTCCACTACTTATAATCAAATTTGACTGACCTACTTGATGAATTCCCACACACCTAAAACACAAAGATTGATCACTAAATCAACAGAGAAATCAGGTTTTATCTTTTTCTCTGGCTGTAAGCAATGAATGAATGTTCTATCTTTGGTGTTTTTGTTTCTTATTGTAACATTCCTAGTCAGTGGCCACTAGAGGCCGCTGCTGTTAGAGGGCTTTTATTTTGACTGGGGGTGTGGTCTCATCCCTGGCAGGTGGAATCAATGAGGGTTCTCAGCTGTCAGGGATGAGACCAATGATTCACAGGTGTTTTGAGTTCAGTTTCTGTTTAAATAGGGTTTGTGAGCTTGTGGGGTCACCAACACGTTTGGTCAGAGTTGTATTCATTCAGACTTTTGGTTTGTATTTCTTAATAAAGAGTCAGACTGCTCCTGCGTCTCTGTCCTGAATGGGCACAACCCTGAAAGTGTGACACTTATTTTTATTATAAATGAACAAAGTTTAGTATGTTTTGTGGTATATTCAAATACTGTTAGCTTAAAGATAAGAAAACGATTTCAATTTGCATCAGTAGTGAATACTGAGGGATAAAGGAATGTCAAACTCCCTGCTATCAGTATTTATACTGCCCATGCTGCCACATCACACTACTACTGCACCAGAACCAAGTAGTCATTCACTTTCTCTCCCCCCCTGCACTCCAGACACATATAAAGCGCCACCTGTGGTCCGCTTACAAGCAGCCGCATGGCTGGGATAGTGGTGAGGAGGGAACAGGACACAAGGAAGCAGAGAGAGAAAGACAGAGAGAGAGAAAGACACAGATATGCACTAAAGTACTCTATACTCTATACACAGATGTGTGATTTGTGTGGATTTTTAAATTCACAAATCCGTTTTCTGAGCCAAAACCCTCATCCTGCAGCCAGTTGCCATTTGCCTCCATGTTTACAAGCTCTAAAGTGTATCAGGCAATTATTTCTGTGGTAGCTGCCACTACAGCCAGCACACACACACAGCACACCCCAGTACTCATCCTTACATCCAGCGTCTCCTCGTTAATCACCAGCAGACCCATGTTCTTGGTAAGCAGCTTGCAGGAGTGTCCTTTAAAAAAAGAGAAAACACAAGAACATAGTATTTAGAAATCACCTTGCAATGTTTTCAATGGCGAATACAGTGAACCCCCAGTTTTACGCGGATCCAGTCTCGCGCGTTTTTTTTTTTTTAGAACGAAACGGATCGTTTTACGCGCAAATATTCAAAACAACGCGGAACCTGCAAATATTCTCTGCCTTTTTTTGCTTTTTTCATCCCAATATGTTTTTTTTAAAACTCATTTTAGTGCTTCTGGCTCCCCGTGAATGGCCGTAGGGCTCTCTCTTACTCTCTCGCGAGCGCGCTCTCTCTATATCTGTCTCGCTCTCTAGTTCGGGACTTTTCCGGAGCGCGTCTCTCTCTCTCTCTCTCTCTCTCTCTGTATCTCTCTCTCGCGAGTACGCTCTCTCTCTCTGTCTCTCTCATCCGTGACTTTTCGGGAGCGCAAGTCTCTCTCTCTCTCTCGCACGCACTCTGTCTCTCTCTCGTTTGTGACTTTTCCAGCGCACGCGTCTTTCTCTCTCTCTGTCTTTCTCTCGTTCGTGACTTTTCCAGAGCGCGCGTCTTTCTCTCTCTCTGTTTCTCTTGCGGGCGCTCTCTCTGTCTCTCTCTCTCTCTCTGTTTCTCTTGCGGGCGCTCTCTCTGTCTCTCTCTCTCTCTCTGTTTCTCTTGCGGGCGCTCTCCCTGTCTCTCTCTCTCTCTCTGTTTCTCTTGCGGGCGCTCTCTCTGTCTCTGTTTCTCTTGCGGGCGCTCTCTCTCTCTCTGTTTCTCTTGCGGGCGCTCTCTCTGTCTCTCTCTTGTTCTTGACTTTTCCGGAGCGTGCATTTCTCTCTCTCTCTCTCTCTCTCTCTCTCCCTCGCATCGTCTCTCTCTCTCTCGCTCTGTCTTACTCTCTCTCTCTCTCTCTCTTTGTCTCTCTCATTCGTGACCTTGGGTTTATCTTTACATTTTCGTTAAGGGTGATGTATTAAACTGTTTAAATTAAAGTGTTCTGGGAGCACATCTGGGGGCATATTTAGGGTTTACTCTATAAAAAAAGGCATTTTAAGGCATTTTTTGGATCAAAACACAACGCGGTTTTTCACTATACGCGGGTGCTCGTGTAACGTAACCCCCACGAATAACGGGGGCTTACTGTACACAAAACTGACAGACAAAACTGAAACTGAGGGTGTGACACTGTTAGAGAAATAATGCATCACTTTGTGATGTCCAGATAAAAGTTTGTGATGTCCAAATGAAAGTCACCATTCAGCAAGAAATCCAACCTCTGCACTTAACACATTCACCAAGTGAAGCAGGGGGCAGCCAGGAACACGGCGCCCAAGGAGCAGTGTGTGTGTGTGTGTGTGTGTGAGAAGCAGTGTGTGTGTGTGTGTGTGTGTGTGTGTGTGTGTGTGTGTGTGTGTGTGAGGAGGTGTGTAGGGATGGTACCTTGCTCAGGGTACCTCAGAGGTGCCTAGTGGTCTTGGGAATTGAACCCACAACTTCCTGATTGCAGGGTGAATGCCCTAAACACTAGGCTACCAGCCTTGCGACAAATCATATCAAGGTATGACTTTATATACTATAATAAATAATCTCAAAATTACTTTTGTTTTCTGACGTTACCTATAAAACATGAACAAAAGCTCACTGCACGACTAAAAACCATAATAGCAGCCGTCTTTTTTTTTTTTACACCCCCTTTTACATAATACTGGAATCAATTTTATTCATTTACTTACAGTACTTATTTATCTACATTATTTATATCCACATCTTACTGTTTTTTAGAGTATTTTCTGGAGAGCGTTATATTGTTCCTGTCTTTGTGCAGTCCTTACATTAGCATTTTCCTCCAGGATCAATAACATGTTCTGATTCAGAACAACACAGAAAAATGATTATTAATCTTAATCAGGCAAGAGGGAAAATCTGAGCTTTGGCCAAACCATCACACAGAGCACAGACAACACGGAGCCATTTCTGTACAGATGTGAGGCTGGCTGTCTTCATTCTTCAGGCTGTCACATTCCTCTTTATGTCTCAATGAGAATCCCAGACCACAGCAAGAAGTGTTTCCCCCCCCAAAAAAGCACAACCAGTGCTGAGCATGAAGAGCCTAATGAGCAGAAGAGCCTGTCCGGCTGCTGCCACTCGCTTAAGCAGAGGTGACTCTGAGAGTGTGAAAGTGCATGCATATACGGGGACAAAGGGGACTCCCACAGGGACTATTACAGTGAAAGGGCTCCTGCAGGTCAGAGGAGGTAAGGGGAAGCAGGAGATTAGAGTCGTGTGGTTTCCTTTCTGACGCAGGTCAGCTATGTAAACTTCTAAACGAGCCACGCAGCATACTTATGTTGCCACAAGGATTACAAAGTAGATAGTTTCGCTGCAAATTTCCTTGGGAATTTAAGGTAAACTGAGATATCTACCCTGTGTTCGCACCAGGAGCGTCGAGAGTGTTAGAGCAACCGGTAACCATTGATTTTCCATGTGAGCCACTGCTGGCACTGCATCTTGGGGAGTGTAGCCATTAGAATAAAGTTAAACTACAGGCAACGTCTCTGCAATAAGCTATTACCTGCTTCAGCAGCAACCAATTTCAGTCTAAATTGACAGAAACTGATCCGATAAAGCAGCTAATTCACCACGGTTGTGACAGCACAGTCATTAAGAGGTCACGCAGACAGTCTGTTGCAGAGTTAACAGAAGATGATGTGTGTGTGTGGGGGTCAATAACCTGATATGTTTACGGATAAAACGGTTAGAAAAAAGTTGATAAATTGAGTAGTGGCGGTTAATATTTTTAATCTAGATTAATCTCACTGTAATCTTGGAATGAATCTAGATGAAAATGGCTCGTTTGAATTCTGCCGAAGGTCTGAAGCCCCCCAAAAATGATCCCAAGCCCCCCTAAATATATAGTCATTATTCTAATATTTTTAAATTATAAAACATTTCATACAAGATAACACTGAGCGCAGATACGCACTTTACTAATAGAAACAAGACTATGAACTGAAATGAAAAATAATAAGTCTATCATTATTCATTATTGAATTAAAATGATGTAGCGGCTGTTGAAGCTGCTGTAGGTAGCGGGCGGGCATTAGGACCCAGGGAAGCGACACGGCGGATATTTTTTTTATCGCCCAATAAGAGTCACACATGAACGCGGCACGTTAACGCCGATAACGGCCCACCACTACAATTGAGACATAAAACCTACATATAACCTTTAGGGGAAAATCAATACGGTATAGTGAATGCGTTTACTCTCTTGTCTCCCGTAATGTTTCATAACCATCTCACAGGTGGAACTAAATGACGTTTGCCTCAAAGGAATTAGGAAATATTTCAGAGACATCCGCATAACATAGCATGCTCTTTGTATGAGCAAGGAAAGGGGGGATGTAATTAGGGTTACACACAGTGGTCACATTAGCTGCCCTGCACAGCACAGAGGCTTACGTTGCCTGTAAATGCTGTAGTGTTGGGCGAGTGGAGGGCCGGGAGAGCTGTTTAGCTTGGCTGGAGGCTGTTTATTTGCGCTTTTGCTAGCATCTAAGACGGCTTTAGTGGCGGCGAGGCCAAGTGCAACAGCAGATGCAGAGGGCAGCTATCTTGCCCAGCCTCTCTCCCCACCATTAATCCTGCAATGAAAGAGCGCCAGCACAACCTCAACTCAGACAGGGAAGCAGCCAAACTGCCCTTAACACCCTCTAACCACCGGCAGACTCAATTCATGATCAAGACAGAAATCAGGCTCAATCAGACAGCCGAGGCTGAAACTGTGGGGATGAATGTTTTCAATTACATAAAATCAGTCTGGGGAAAGATAAACGCACACAATAATTGTAATATACTCCGTGTGGCTTTAAAGAGCTCAAATCATTAGTAGAGTGCCAGCAAGTTATAACCAAAGTGAAGTAAATTTGTCCAGAGCTGCAGATGATTATAAAATTACTAGAGTAAAAAATTACTTTTTTAACGCCAAGATTACAATGAGATTAACAGCGTTTTAAAAATGTAATCCATGCCCACCTCTAGTAATTTTATAATCAACCGCGCGAGATTCTTCCGCACAACCCGTTAACGGCCCAGCACTAAAAATTACAAAGAAGCATAAAATTACGATACACCTCATGATAGATTCTCCTGTAGACAATTACATTTGAACGTAGTAGTAATAATAGAATAGTTAAAGATACATTTTATAATTCATTTCACATGAAACAATGAATTCGACAAACAAAATAACATCAGTCTGGCGGTTCTGTTGCACTGCAAAAAATTGGCCTGCAAAAATAAGAACCAATTGATCGATTCAAGGCTTATTTGCTTGTAATTTGTGAAAAAATCAGCCAGTGGAACTAGAGTCAACTGACTCGTTAAGATTTCCTAAAATAAGACTCACATATGAGCTTTAGGAAGATAAGTTCGTCTCAGTACTAGTTCAGGAAACTGATTTAGATGGTTTTCTTGCTCATAACTGGAATTTTTATTCAAGATGTGTTGGTTTGTATTGCAATAAAGTTAATTTCTCCCCAAATCAAGCAATTTTTCTTTATTTCCTGAAGCAAGATATATATTTTTTTAAACTAAAACAAGATAAATGGTCTTTTGCCCGGATATATAACATCTCGGCTCGTCAAAAAAAACCATGTTTTATTTCAAATTCCACTTGAAATAAGATTTTTAAAAGACAATCTCACTATTCAAGAAATCCAAGGCAAAAGTCTTTTTAGCTTAAAGAAGTTTCGCTTCTTGGGTGACTTTGTCTTGAATTAAGAGTGACATGATGTTTTCACTTGAAACATGGAAACGTGGAAACATCCTCCAAAAACGTGACATTTGTCTCGGTTTGCTCCTTGCTGTTTGATTTTTAATAAATCAGCGAGTGAAGGACACGGGTGTTGTACTCAAAGGGGTCTTGGGTTTGTTCCTATTCGGGATTAGAAGGAAGTGGTGGATGAAAACCAACTTTCATTTACGTTTACGGCATTTATCAGACACTTTTATCCAAAGCGACTTCCATTCCCTACCTACAGGGGGCAGTCTCTCCCTGGAGCAACTTGGGGTTAAGGGTCTTGCTTAGGGACCCAGTGGTGGTATGCTGAAGGCAGGATTCGAACCCATGACCTCTTGGTCTGGAGGCAAGTATCCTACCCACTGAGCTACCTCCTCTTGCTGTCTAAGCAACTCTAAACCGTGATGCAGAAGATGCCTATTTCTTCAGGGAGCACAAATTGTAAGTATTTGGCAGTTGTCTGTCTCGAGCTCTTTCTAAGCCGTATTATTTGCATACGTTGAACTCAATGGTTTAAGTGTCATGCCTGGCAGCTACTGGGCATGAAAAAGCAAGGATTTGTCAGGATCGGCATGATCTGGAAGCTCAGCATCCATCAAAGAATTCTGTTCCGGTAATAAAGGAGTAGCAAAACAGTTCAAATTACGGAGTGACTCTCTTGGCAGGTTAATGTTCTGTGAGGAGTGTCTGAGGCAAGCGGAGAAGCTGTAAAAATATTCCTCAGAAGAGCAGTGTGTGTGAGTGTGTGTGTGTGTGTGTGTGTGTGAGTGTGTGTGTGTGTGAGAGGGAGAGCAGCAGCATGCTGATGCTCAAAACAAAGGCCTGATTGAGGCTCGGCCTGCTAGGTGGCCACAGAGTGAGCTCTGTTAGGGTCTGCTCCTGGGCTGCTGGCTGCATGTTTGAAGCCCAAACTCACAGCGGGTCGCTGTTTAGGCTAATCGAGCGAGCCACATCTGACGGAGAGGGGTCAGCCGCAATGGGTAAGGGGAACTGAGGGGAAGGAAGAGTGAGTAACGTCAGACTTTTCATTATCTGACTGCAAAGAAAATAGGGTATATTGTTGCCGATATACCAGCGAATGGGAAAACGATTAGAGACAGTGATTATAACTGTTAACTGAATCCGCGCTGATAATCATGCTGACACAGATGCGGACATTCGGTACAGGAAAGCAATGAATATGTACAGGAGAATGCATTTGATGTCAACTCTCTTTAAAGCTGTGGTTATCAGACTTTATTATTATTATTAGGGATGCACCGATTGCAGTTTTCTTGGCCGATTCTGATTACTGATTTTTTTTGTAAGTGTGATCGGCCGATACCGATTTTTCCGATAACGATTTCCCCCCCCAGATAACAGAAAATTAGAGCAGCTGCATGTAGTCGACGACACAAAAAAATGGGTTTAAACTTTTTCGAATGTAACGTGGGAGTTACTTTCCCTGTTTACTGGTTACTTTTATAATAGTGATACATGATAGTGGCAGCTCTACAGCAAATACAAACAAAAATCTAATTTTCTTTAATATAAAGCTTTTTTTTTCAATAACAAATTTTCTTTACCAATTTATATAAATAAACCCCCCAAAAAAAGATCGGTTTGAAATTGGCAATACGTGCGAGTGATCGGCCGATCACCGATCAGGCCAATCAGGCCAAAAATCGGCCGTTTCCGATCACTGGCCGATTGATCGGTGCATCCCTTATTATTATCATCATCATCATCATCATCATTATTATTATTATATGTTTTAGGAGCTGTAAAGTCAATATTCAAACCCATGACTACCATATGGGCAGTGTTTTTCCAGAGTCTTCCGTTTGGTTCTTTAAGCGTGTTCATGACTCTGATTGTTTCCTCTATCCTTTTCTTGGCCGTCGTCGTCATCTTCTACCTTCAGCTGTTCCAAGCACAACTGTCTTTTCCAGTGAACTGGTCTCTCTCAAAATACACCCAAAATAAGAGCTTCAGTCCGGTTATCTGATCTTCACGTGAGAGGTGAGGCTTGAACTGGCCAAGAATCTTTTTATTTATTATATTTGCCGCCCAGGTTTACTTCAAAAGGCTCCACCATCACCGAAATTCAAAAGCATCAGTCACTTTCCCATCTCACTGTCCAGCGTTCATATCCCTAAAGAAGCACAGGAAAAGCCTGCACAGTACTGACTAGGAATCATAATGTAATTGTAATGGCACATTTAAAAATATGTATCCCCTTTTTTTCCCTCTTAAATGTATTATTTTTAGAGGTGGGCATCGATTAATTTTTTTAATCTAGATTAATCTAATTGTAATCTTGAGATTAATCTAGATCTAGATTAGATTAAAATGCCCCCCCCCCAAAATGATCCCAATGCCTGCTTTTATAGTGTAAACCATAAATATGCCTCCAAATGTTCTCCCAGATCACTTT
>JBBPDE010021656.1:0-10778 GCA_037974605.1 Nannopetersius ansorgii
CACTAGTCAAACCAACCGCGCTTTGGTGGTCAAACGCACTCGGGCACGGTTCAGACTGCCTAGTGTGAGTACACCCTCAGAGAACCAAAAGTAGTAATACTGCGACATCACTCTTTATTTCTGAGTCTGTATTCATGTAACATCAACACACTCCACAATGATTTTTACAGTCCTGACTGGCCATTTCCTTCTCCAGCTCTGTTCTGGTACCTACTAATTATCACAGACACCTGTTCCTCATTTATGTACTCATTAAGGCTGCTATATATACTCAGTCGTTTGACTGTGCTCTTTGCAAAGTCTCTTATCTATCTCTTGCATTTCTGAGCTGTTTATTCCCCATGGTTTTCTGTCTCTTGCATATTTGCTATTCTTGTATTCCAGAGGCATCCTTGATGCCTATTGTCAGTTTTTGGATAACGAGCTCAGCTATGCCATTGTTTACTTTGCCTTCCTGTAAACTGACCCAGGCTGTATATAACACCAGCGCGTTTCAAAGAAGCCCAAAAAAGGCATATTGCACTTTCATCTTGAGGTCAAAACTCGGTCATATCAACTTCAGCTTCAGTTACAGCAGCAACACATCCAACATAAGGTTCTATCAGCATCGAACATTTAGACCTGCATGTTTTTGGGCACTCTTCTCTGCAAAAATGTTTAAATTCAGCCATTTTGGAGTCTTGTCACAGATTCTCCTTCAGGTCTGGGCTGTGACTATGCCATCACAAAGCATTCAGGATCTTGACTCTGCACTGCTACATTGCAACCTTGGCTGGTTAAGGTCATTGCCCTGTTGGGAGGTCAACAACAACTTCTTGCTTCTCTGACTAAAGCCCTGCTTACCCCTAATTTGGGCCATATTCTTTCTGTGGAAAATTGTGCTTTATGAGATGTTAAAGTTTGGGGAATTTTTAAATAACTTATCAGTACTGCTGAACTATGTCCTGGACTTGCTTTGATAATGCCAAAGTCTTTAAGATGATGTTTGTTTAATTTGCTGTATTTATGTTGGACTATTTAACTAATTATGTGACATTTGTCAGTTATTGCCTAGTAGTAATTTGACATGTTTTTACAGATAGATATGTCTACATGTATACATTTGTATATAAATGTATACATTTGTTTTTTTTTATTTTGTTATACATCAATGCAGCATTTTCTAAGCATTTTCAGACTAAGCAGAGAACTATTGAGAAAAAAGCACCTTGCATTAAAAACATGCACCACCATGATCAATGTCAGTAGCTCTCATAATCATTCCAGCGCATTTGTCATGACATCAATGCCTTTTCAACGGAGAACATTGGCAGCTTAAATATCCTTTTGTGTTTAAATGGCTCATAGAATTAAAAAAAAATCACTTCCAGTCTAAACTAAGCTGCTCTTTTGAATTTACTGTTTCTGTGAGGTCACAGAAGCAAACACAGTTTAAAGGCTGTATATCTGCCTATGAATGTGTTTGTGGAAGCCCGGCTTCCATGTGTTTAACTGGTCTTCAACAGGGGTCGATGAAGCCTTCGGAAGTACTCTTTTCCCCCTGTGAAAATCATCTGAACTTTTATGGGACTGCTCTCTTCCCCTGTGTCTGAAAGCATCCGTTGCCACTGGTACAGACTGCAAAAACAGTCTAGCTGTTGCTGGTGGTGACAGGTTTAGGCTCGGGGAGAAAGAGAGGGAGGTGCTGGGGAAAGGAGCGTGAGGAACATGAAGTATTTAGGGTGTTTGTCTGACTTTAATGATGCCATGTGGGAGCAGGCTCTCCATGCTTTGGAACAGTGCACTGTGGGGCTGTAGGAGAATTGAGGGGGCAGGGGGTGGCATGCAGCACACTCTGGAAATTGCCACATGACCAGTTCTTCAGCCACAGAAACAGGAAAGGCCATGCCCTTGGTCTACAAGTTAAATCAAAGAGCCCTCGGGTGTGTCCATTGGATTTCTTGGAGTACTCTAATAGCCTGATTGCAGCAGTCACACTATTGTCATTTTTAGGTTTTATTTTTATTCACACTATTTTTCTATTGTTTTCATTTTGATATTCATTTAATAGCTGAATTTTACTGCCGCTTCTCCTTTGAGGCTCTAACTCTGATTAATATTCAGTGCATTGTGCGTGTATTCAACTTTACAGATCATTTAATATCGTTAATTTGACTTTTCAGGGATAATATTTAGGATTTGTGAGGTTATGTCACAGCCGCCAGTAGACGGAATGAGTCAAACCGATGCTCGGTAAACTGTGTGGTAAATCCAGTATGAATCGTTTTCATGTACTAGAGCTGCTAACGCTGCTAACTAGGTCGCCTGTGATGCCAAACGAGACCTCTGCTCCTCTGCCCAGAGAAATGAAGAGACCACATTCAATTAAGTCTATATTTCAGATTTCTGCTCTTTTACTCACATTAATTCAGTGTGAAAAGAGAATATTTACGACAACTGTTGCCTCAGTGCTAGCCAAGAGCTAATGGATAAGAAGTGCTGTAACACTCATTTTGTGTGTAAATATCAGCTTATAAACAGCCTTCAAGACACTAAAGTACAGATCAGTTATGAAATGAAATGTGTCACTGTTCTGTTTATTAAAAAAAATCATATAATTCCCATGAACGCTTGTTTATTCTGCTGTTAGTTAGCCAGCAAGCTGTTAGCCAACAGAACGTGTCTTCTGTGTGTTTACAGGTGTTTATATACTCAGTCTTAAGGACTTTAATATGCCTTCATTTGAGAGTATAAGTGAGCCAGCCCTTTTTGCTTGACGGCAACTTTTTAAGCCACCCTTGATACTAAATTCGTTAATGGGGGTTGAGCTTATGTGGCTCAGTAGTTATATGGTAGTCTGGGAAGCAAGAGAGTGTGAAACTCTCCACAGAACTTGTGTCCACTTGTGTCCACAGAAACAATGTTTGGAAGCCTCTCGGCATGCAAAAGTTTGGGTACAGCCCGCGTCTTTGACATTGTCTGAAAATTATATTGGTCAATGAAGATAAACTGAGAGATAGAGATAGAGGCTCACAGTGTCTCAGGTGTCCTTTCGCAGGTCATTGGTTCAAATCTGGCTAAAGAATAAACATATAGGCACTCTGCTTTTTGGTCAAAAGTATTGACACTCCTCTTATTGTGCAGAAGTATTGGCATCTTTGTGCTTGGCACCACATCATTTTGACCATTGTTTTTACATTAATCCTCACCTGTGGAACCACAGTAACCTAACATAGTAACCCTCAACTACCAACACCATAGCAGCCACATAGAACATCACAGCAACCACCTGACAACAACCACCACTACCACAACAATCATGCTTCATATTTTTTAGCAAAAATGCATTCTAGTTTGTTTTATGCTCTCTCTCTCCGTTCTTTCCTCTCCCTATGTCTCTCACTCAGTCCTGCTGGAGGCGGTGTATTACTAAGTAGCAAATAAACCACACAAGCACCTACAGCTGTTAATAATTGATCACAGAAATGGAGTTTATGATTATTTGTGTGTGAGGGGTGAAAAAACAGTGGGGAGGGGCAGGTGAGAGATTTGTCTACACTGTCTTCGTCTCCACACACATGCGCTTGCTTTGCGACACTCCAGGGAAATTTCTTTTGCCTCAGAGTGGACCACTTCCAGATCATACCTCAGACATAAGACAATTTATAATTGAAAGAGTGATGCTGGTGGGAGTCTCTAGATGGTGCAGTCACAGAAAAAAGGAGCTTGGAGCGTTGACATACTGGAGACTGGAGAATGATAAGAAATTTAAATGATTTCATAAAAGCATCTATAATGAATAGTTACAAACACCTTTGTGTTTATTATGATTCCAGTTCATTACTGAGTTTAATCTAATTATATCGGAATCGAAAGCAGTGTGCGATTCCTCCTATTCCCACTGAGGTGACTCCAAATGTGTGCTGTGTCTTGCGTATGCCAATTAATTCCAAACCAATTTGTCAAATGTGGATCAGGATTGTAAAATGGCCATTACTGAACAGAATTAGGAATCTTGTGGCAGCCTACTCTTTCCTGATAATAACAAAATTAATGATGCCCTGACATCAGCGCTGGACATGTTTGCTAAGGAGGATAGCATACTGACACAGAAGCTAATCTGGATGACGCCATCCGTGAAAAATGCAATTTTATCTTCTTTGTCCCAGAAGAAAAGCGCAGCCTATGAGTGTCAGTGACAAAAGCTGAACACTCCAGGCACAACTGTCTACACCAAGCACGGGTGAGAAAAAGTGGTCAGCCATGCCTTTTTGACAGAAGTCCTGTTTATTTATTTATTTGTTTGTTTGTTTATTATTTTTTACACATTGTGCTGATGCTCCACCTCAACAAACAGATAATGTGCAAAAGCTTAATTAGCTCCAATCAGACATAAGATAAAAAAATATATAAGAATAAGTCAGCCATGTTGGTAACATTGGCCCACTAATTTATATATGAAAAATAAATGTTTACTACACACTACTAATATTGCATTTGAATTTGACATACAGTTTTAAAACATGGAGCCAAAGGAATTCTAGCATACCCTGCTAATAAGTAAACAAGTATCTCTTTGTTTGATTTGTTTCATTTGTCAGCATAGCAGGGTTATAGCAAAAAATGTATGGGTTCCAGACATCCTTTGTTATGTAGAACATATAAATGTGTAGAAATAAGATTAAACTATAAACCTGACATGTAATCCTATGTAATCAATAAATAAAAATGAAGAAATGAAGCAAAAAATAGGGAACCTGACCCAGAGCCTGCTTGTTCTCATCTGGCTGTTTCAGAAATGTTTTCTGGATGGTAGCAGAGAAAACAGTTGGTGGCTGGGATGACCGTTTTCCTTTAAGATGTTCTGGACCTTCTTCTGATACCTCTGGGTGTGAAGGTCCTGCACGGCTGGCAGATCAGCTCTAGTGATGGACTGCACTGTCCTGACCTCTCTCTGAAAGGCTTCATGGTCTGAGACATTTTAGCTGCATTTCCAGGCAGTGAAGCAGACAGTCAGGATATGTTCAATGGTGCATCTGTAGAAGTTAATATGTGCCCTGCAGTCCATACCAAATCTTCTCAGCTAGTGGAGGAAGAAGGGGTGTTGTGTCACTGTCTTCGCCATGATGCTGGTGTGATAAAGCATCAACCAAAGCATTCTCTCACATAGGTCCTCCTTCAAGATTCTTTATTTGTCACATGCATAGTTACACAGGTACAACATGCAGTGAAATGTATTCTGAACCACTCGTTTTTATGACCGTGCAAACATTACAAAATGTAAATACATTTTTAAATAAACCTGAAAAGGTCTAAAACACAAATACAATTTTAAAAAATAAGTACAGGTAAAATAGCAATAAGTATAAAAGTAAGTACAATTTTAAATTTAAAAACACAAATCTAATATATGTAAGCTAAATCTGAGGTGTTTTTATAACTCCAAAGGGGTTTCTCCACTGACTGGTACCAGCTTGGCTCGGTTCAGTTCAGTTCTACACTGTTCATTTTGGTTTCAGACCTACAGTTTTCCACTACAACTAGCTATAGCAACTAAACATTCTGAGAATCAGCATGAGCGGAGCGCTCTAAGCTGAGGTAAACAACCTGGCATCATTACAATGTCCAGCATGGATGAAATCAGAGGGGTATTATTTCTTATCCTTGGTCCTTGGACTTACTAGACAAGGCTAACACTAATGCTAATGCTAACGTTCAGTCAACAATACTGACCAATCAATAGCGACCAATCAGTAACCTTCAATATGTACACATCATTTAGTATCAGTTCAGCACACTTGGAACCTCGGCCAAGATGGTACCAGGAACCAGATTTTGGTTATGGAAAAGCAAAAATAGCGAGTAGAGTTAACCCGGACCGAGCTGGTACCAGTCAGTGGAAAACCCCCATTATGGCCGTCTTTCATCCTCGTTCCGATGAAAGATGGCAATGGCATACACATTGGGTTTTTTAATACCGAAACAATGACAGTGTTCTTAAAATACGTGAGGACAACAGACTGTACAAGGAGGTGTCAGTGAACACAGCTGCCAGCTGGTCTGCACGGATCTTGAGAAAACGTCCTGGGATGTCATCTGGTCCAGGAGCTTTGTGTGTGTTTATCCTCTTAAAGGATTTGCACACATCTGCCCTGGACACCTGCAGTGCGCAGGCATCTTGGTTCATGGGGTGAGGTTGTCAAAATGTGCATGAAGTGTGTCTGACTCAAGAGGAGGAGACACTTCCCTAACACTACCAGGATACCCTTTATAATAGCTGGTGGCTGGTGGTTAGGGAGTTGCCCCTGCAATAGCAAGGTCATGGGACTGCAAGGGCAGCATTGAGGTACCCTTGAGCAAGGTATTGCCCCCTTGCACTGTTGCTGTCTGCCCACTGCTTCATTTGGTGAAGAAGTTAAAAACAGAGAAGAGTTTCACACTGTTCACACTGTGTGGTGGGGTGTGTGTGGTGTGTTCTCGCATAACAAAAATAGCCATTTTACTTTACTTTTTTGGGTTAGAGCTCCGGTAGAAAGACTCCTGCTTGTTCCTGTTTCATCTTTTGGCAGATTTTACTGCTTTCTTGAGTTCATACCTAGAGTACCTTTAGCCCTGCAATCCATGCTTTAAGCAAAGTATAGATTTCACCATTCACCTGCATTTTTTGGTTTTAAAATTTTTAAACAGTAAGTCTTGGATCAATGGCACCAATGCAATTAGAAATAAAACCAGTAACTGTTTCAGCAAATTCCAGTTGCTGATGGAATATCAGTATGACCTTTATTAGACTGGTGCTGTTGAAATCGCCAGCCACTATCAGCTGGGTCTAAAGGCTCAAACTATTTCTAGAAACCCCAGGTTATAGAGGTTTCTCAGGTTAGCCAGTGTAAATCCCTGGTGCAGGTTGGATCAATGTTGCAATTGTACTTAATTCAATCAAATGTATGTATAAATGTACAAATGATCTTATTTTTTATCTTATTTGATCTTATCAGACATATGTATTGATCCTGAACTAAATTGCTAGTCAGTAATTGCTAGCCTGATTGTAAGGTGCTTAAGTGGAACACTGAGAGAACATCTGAAACCCAAATGGTAGAATACTTGGAAGAGGGGAGGATTTCTCACTGTTTCAGTCTGACCAGTACACTAGTTCTTATCCCACACTTGGCTGACGCAACAGAAAGTCTAAACAATGGTAGACCAAGGTGATTGCTGACTCTGTTGATTTATCATTGTCTATAAAATGCACATTCATAGCAGTTTTGTCTCTTATGGTTGATCAACGCAGTCAAAAATGTTAAAATGTTGTTATTGCCTATAGGTAGGGCCAATAAAAAAAACAAATAAAAAGTAAACTTGAGGAAAATGGACGATAGCAGCTAACTGGTCTGGAACATTTCTGTCATTGTTGTTAGGTTTTATAGTATCATACTGGCATGCAAGTAAAAATGGCTTGGCTATAAGCATGTGCATTGTCTTGGAGTCTTATCTTGCACAGGTCTGTCTCAGCTTGTTTTCTGGTTCTTCACCTTCTGACTTTTGTACTGGCTTCTGAGCAACAAAAACTTCCAAGCTCTGCCAGTCAGGTCTCAACCAGGATTGAATGCGTAGTGCTTCAGGCGACAGATGTAATGCTGCCTCTTTCAGACGACACTGAAAACTGGAGGCAAAAGATAGTAAGTGGAGAGAGTTGTGCCTCACGGGCCCAAGATAGATCAGCTCTACTGACTGCAATGCTCAGCTTTATAAACACAAGCTGCTGTTCTGTAGAAGAATTTGTACCTAAATGCCATGAGCTGCTCTACAGAAGTTCAAGCCAAGACCATGATATGAATATGATTCAGTGAAAACACTTGTACAGTATATTGCACATGCACTGTATGGACAAACGTATTGGGATGCCTGACCATTAACACCAACAGTGACTTTAATTACTATGGAGCGGGTCCCCCATTTGCAGCCATAACAGCTTCCACTCTTCTTGAAAGACTTTCCACGCAATTTTGGAGGGGTTTCAATGGGAATTTGTGCCCATTCGGTCTTTAGAGCATTTATGAGGTCAGGCACTGATGTTGGATGAGAAGGCCGGGAGAAAATTTATTTTCCAGTTAATCCCAAAGGTGTTGGATGAGGTCAGGGCTCTGTATGGACCAGTCAAGTTCTTCACCGAGCTCATCCAGCCAGGTCTACATGGACTTTGTTTTGGAGCACAGTCATGCTGGAATAGAAAAGGTCCTTCCCCAAACTGTGTCCACAGAGTTGGAAGCATGGTGTTGTCCAAAATGTCTTGATATAAAGTCTTGCCTAGTAAGGAACCTAGCATAACCCTGAAAAATAGGCATGTCCCAATACTTTTGTCCATACAATGTGCTTTACACATGCCTTGACATTTCTTGACATTTAACTAAATATAATGAAAACTAATCTGTTCATCTCACTCTGACTAGCAAGATAGCTCTTACTCTAAAACACTAAATATTAAACCCTGCACAGAACTTGCTGAACTTCCTAATTGGAATTGTTTAGCCATGGCTTAAGATTCAAATGGGGATGTTTGATTTATATTCCTCTGTTCTGTACTACACCATCACAGCAGAAGTTACAAACATGCATGAATCTACAGGTTTTGAGTATCAGACATAAATAACACCAGCTGATTTATAGTAGATTATGGGGCAAGTTTCAGATTTAATGGTAATGATAGCATTCAAGCAAGAATGGGCAGCTGTTAGCCTAGCAGTTGGGGCATTTGCCTTGCGATCAGAAAGTTGTGGGTTCGATTCCCAAGACTGTTAGGCACCTCTGAGGTACCCTGAGCAAGGTACCGTCCCCACACACTGCTCCCCGTGCTTCACTAAATGAGTTAAATACAGGAGAAGAATTTCGTGCTCTGGTGTAGTCACATATGACAGAATGGTCACTTTCACTTTAAGAATGCTAGTTTCAGTCTATACTACCTTTGTGATTGATGAGGGTACTTGTTTAGATGAAAAGATTTATAAAGAGATTTTGTTTTCATGCATATGTGTTCACCCACACAAACAGCGTTACTTATTAAATAAGGTTCTTTGTGCATTCTGAGGATAAGCTATAGAGGACTTAAACAAAGTGTGCCTGAAACTGTATAAAAACTAGACTAGGGTAAATGTATAAAATATGCTCTAAATGAACGTAACAGCACTCTTATTTCCTAGTCTGCACATCCAAATTATTTATTCTAGTTTTCATCACATGTGAAGTTGCAGTAATCCATTATCAGAACAGATGGCTGAAAAACAAAACACACATCAAATATGGCAACTTGCTTTTTCTCCTTGTTTCTGCTTCGTTAACACATCTTACACTCTCTCGCCCTCTCTCACTCTCGCTATATGCACGCACACACACACACACACACACACACACAAATGTTTTGCCGTCTTTACGAGTCCACTGACTTCCTTTACTCTGTAGCTAATAATATTATGGCCACACCTTAAGCCAAATCTAGTACAGTGCCTTTTATAGGGACTAGACAAAAGTCCTCATGATGTCAAACATTTCAGTGTTTTCTATCATCCTGAGGATATTTGGTATCCACAAAGAGCTAAATACACATGCACCCACACATATACACTCTCTAACCTGCGAGAATGCCAATGCTAATGTGCTGTGTAGGCGTGTACTGTATGCTCTCATGGCTGCCAGCCTGCAGTTCAGTGCACCCCGATGATGGCCAATGCTTGGTACGCTTGGTGCTTCTCGCAAGCCGTTGTTGCTTTTGACACTCTTACTGAAAATTCATTAATACTCTTCAGGTCTGGTGCCATTAGTCACATGCAGCGTAATGTTGCTCAGTAGACGCTAATAGACACTGTAGACAAATTTCAACTGTGACTGAAACTTTTTACTTGTACCCACCTGGAGCAAATGAAAATGTCATGAGAATATACCTAATGGATAGTGGATCATAGCTCGGTTTCTTTCACATAAATGTCATTTTTTAGGGAAAACAATGAGAATCCAATAAGTTTGTCGAATAAAATAAGAGAAATAGTGAAGATATGGCCGATGCTTCAACATTTATGCTTCTCGCAAGCCGGTGTTAGAGCTTTTGACTCTCTTACTGCAAATTCATGGATACTCTGCAGCTCCAGTGCTGTTGCTCAGAATGCATCCAGTGAAAGTTCACCTGAACATCTGACTTCTATAGTTTAGTATTATAATTTAGAGACAAATCTAGCAAACAAGACAAGCTTCACTTTAACCTTTGTGTCTCAGCAACATGAGGATACAAGGGTCTGGTTGTTTTGCTGCTTATGGTATACGCAGTGTATCATGTTTTCGAATAGTTATTAAAATTGAGTTTATTTTAAAAAAAAGGAGGAGCAAGTTTAGAAACATATTGTAGGTTATAGAAAGGTAACAGTTGTTTTGAATATTATTGAAGTAATCTTAAACTATTTATTAGAGTTGAGCCGGATACTCAGCTGAAACGAGTATCCGGTACGGATAAAGCACTTTTGACAAGTACGAGTATCGAGTCAATATCTGTGCTCGGATTGAATAAAAATTCTCTTTTGGAAGCTGACTGTGGCTGCGTTCTGTGATAGTCACAGCGCCCCTCCCCTACACACATACAGATTTATTGTTTAGGGATTCTTCAGCTTCAGGTGTGTTTTTTACTTTGGTTTGTAGTACTTACTTATTAACCAGTAGAGTTTTGGTAAACGTGGGGTTTGTTCAGATGTGGTGTTTGGGAGAATGCGACTCGCGTCTCTGCCTGTTGGAGATTTTTTTTTTTTTTTTTTAAACCG